>JAQZBX010026309.1:0-29015 GCA_029593785.1 Cabassous unicinctus
TTGCCTCAAAATGCAGAAGCTGTAAGAATTTTGAGATGTCAAAATTTGGCATCAAGTATATTTTCCAAAATCGGCAATGTTCCAATATGTATCTTCTAAATCCTTCCAGAGTTATCCATAGAATTTGTTGCTCAAATATCTGTTACATAGATTTAGACAGAGTAGTATATTTCATACACATTTGAAAAAAAGTAATGAAGTAATAATTGCAAATATTTGATATTTGATTTGTTTCCTTCCTTCATTTTATTCTCTGTAGCACAGTTTATATGTGATATGAAAGAATCAAGTACAATTCCTATTTTATAAAAACACCGTGGAATTTGTTAAATGTGATACATAAAAGTAAGTAAAACCTTAAAGCTCAACCAAATGTTCAATTCAGATGACTGAAACTCAAATATTTATTTAGTATTTAATCACTAATTTGTATAATTTGCATCACTATTCTGATTATCATATTTGGGTAATATCTTTGTAAAAGCTAGATACTATCTTGCCAGAAATAGTCTATTTCTCACTAAGTCTGGCAAAATTACCCTTTGATTTGTCAGAGACTGGAATAGAATATTTGAAAGCATTAAGGAAAAATAAGTTGTAGAATTTGCTTTGTTAAATACACCATAGATATTTTATAGAATATTATTTTTAGTTGGAATAATAAATTTGATGAAATCATGATAATTCTAATTTCTTCTTCTTAAGTAAAAAATGTTCTTGAAATACAAGGAACAGGCTGGGATTTCTCTCTGGTCCCATGCTGCTATGTTTCAGGAGAATTGTTTAGAACTTGAGATGTTAAAATCATCATGTATTTAACCTGAATGAGATTGGTTGATGGCATGTTTTCCCTGGTCTCCTGAAGATGGGACTATGTCAATCCAGAGATGATAATACTTTGATAATGACAATTTTTTTTTTATCAAAGAGACCCTGGTTGGCTCTTGTACATAAAAATGAGGGATATAGTTCTCCACCTCTCTCTTAAAAGTCTCAGTTGTCTAAGAGAACATGGACAAATTACCTAACAGTTATGTTTTGAGTCATTTCTCATGGGATGGAGTTTAGAGTTTAGCAGAAATGTGAATGGATATGCAAGCCATAAAGACACATTTGTTATTTTAGCCTTCTGTGTAAGAGTATCCAACTGGAATTTGCATGTGGCAAAAGGACTGCTGTCTTTTTAATAAGTGTATGTATATTAACATACCGGGATGTTTTTTTAACTCTTCTCCACAGATGTTAGTACTAACAAGTTATGTTCTCAATATTGCGCTACCATGATCATCATCCATTACCAAAACATTTCCATCATTTTGATTGCTTTATATCACACAGCACATCTGAGCATTTGTAAATCCTGTCAGCTCAAATTACTTGATGCTTCCATATCTGTCCCCTCTGGCCCAAGACACCATCACCTCTTGTCCATATTACTAAAATAGTCTCCTCACTTTGTTTCTTTTTTCCATTCCTCATTAATTCATTTCTCAGTACTGTGGCCATAGAGATCTTGTCATGCCATGCTTTTGTTCAGGACAGAATTTTCCATCACTTTCAGAGTAAAAGCTTATGTGTTGAATTATAGGACACCTATGATTTGTGGTCCTTGAATTCATCTTTATACCTCTCTACCTTGCTCACCATGCTGTACTGCCACTGGCCATCTTCTTGTTTTTATTAGTTTCATAGTGCTGACACTCCAAATTAACACAAAATTGGTGTCTTAAAAGAATAGTAACTTATTGTCTCAAAGTTATAGAGGTAAGACGTCTGAATTCAAGGTGGCAGGAAGGACTTGTTCTCTTTTAATGCTTTAAAAAAGATTATTTCTTTTCTCTTCATCAGCTCTGGAAGTTACTGGAACTCTTGGGTGTTCATTGCCTTGTGTCAGCATATCTCCACTCTCTGCCCCTCTCCTCAAATAACCTTCTCCCCTGTATCTCCCTGTATGTCCAAATATGCTTCTTCTTAGAAGGTCAACAGTCATATTGGTTTAGATCCTATTTGATTTTAGTTTAACTAATTACATATAAATCATCTATTTCCAAATAAGTTCACAATTGCAGTACTGAACATATATTGAACATATCTTTTTGGGGGTATAACTCAACCTACAGCACTGTTTTTCAAGCAGCAGGGGATGTTCTGCCTGAACCTTTTAATGTTGATAGGCTCCTGTAGCCTGGGATACTTTACCACAGGATCATCCCTAGCTCACTTATTTCCTTTCATCTGATCTTAATTCAAATATAACCGTTTCAGTGATCTTTTTCATTATTGATATCAAGGAGGAGCCAGATTGTAAATATTATTAAAGGTATTTTTGCTTTGGTTGGTTTGTTTGGGTTAGCTTCTGGCACTCAAATAAATCTCTGTATAACATTAGCTGGATACAAATGAAGGATGAGACAGCTCAGAAATCAAATCCCAGAATTAACATTTTAAAATTTTAAAAAGTTCAATGTGCAACAAAGGATTACAAGACAAACAAACAAGAAATGATGGCCCATCAACCTGAAAAACATACAAATCCAGAAACCTTCAGTAAAGAATACCAGACTTTGGACTCACTGGGCAAAGACTTAAAAAAATGATCCTTATTATGATCAAGGAAATAAAGAAAAATATGGAGACAGAGTTAACTGATCTGAGGAAGTCAATGAACTTCTAGTATGGGAATCTCTTTGTGATTCTTAATAGGAACCAAACAGAAACACTACAGTTGAAGACTACAAAAATGAAATGAAAAAAAAAAAATCCATAGAGGGTTTCAATAGCAGATAGGAGGTGATTGAAGAACGAAACAGGAAGCTCAAAAACAAGAAAATTGAAACCAATCAGGCTGAGGTGAAATAAGAAAAACAAAACAACAAAAAAAAAATAGAACCTAAGAGACCTGTGGGACATCTTCAAGCTTACCAATACATGCATTATTAAAAGGTCCAGCAAGAATAGCAGAGAGAAAGGGGCAGAAGGAAAAATTTAAGAAATAAGAGTAGAAAACATCCCAAATTTAAAAATCATGAATAAGTACATTCCAGAAGGCTAATGATGCCCAAACAAACCAAAAAAACTCAAAGAGAATCATTCCCAAGCACATAGTAGTCAATATTTCCAATATCAAGGACAAGGAGAGATTTCGGAAAGCATCCAGAGAATAGCAACAAGTTATACATAAGCAGATCTCAATAAGATTAAGAGCTGATTTTGAACCAAAAGCATGGATTATAATTTATTTTTTGGCAAATATTGCAGGGAAGGGTCACTGACGTAGAGTATCAGTAGTGGGGGGATGTGTGGGAAAGTACACCTGGGGCGTGCTTCTGTGGAATATGACTGTGTTCATCTTAGCACAGGGAGTTATCTCAGTGGGTGGAGACTCACACCACAAACAAGAAAATATTAAACTCCCATCCTCAGGAGTCCTGCGACATTCTCAAACACAGGGCTCTTGAGTACATAGGCAGCACCTCATCAAAGAAAACAGACTAGTATGCCAAGCCCTCAATATTAACGTATGTAACTATGAAACTTATTCTTAAAAAACTGAAACTAAGTGGTTGCCATAGATTTTGAGGGGAGGGTGGGGAAAGAATGGGTGGAATATAGAGCTTTGGGGGCATTGTAATTTTTCTGCATGATCTTTCAACGACAGATTCAGGACATTATACATTTTGCCAGTACCTGTAAAAGTATATGGTACAGAAGGTACACCATAACATAAATCATTGGCCATGGTTAGTAGCAATACTTCAATATTTGTTCATCAATTGTAACAAATGTACCATACTCATTAGGATGTTTTTGGTAAGGGAGTATGTGTATGGGAGGTGGTGAGGTACATGAGAATCCTTTATATATTCTATGTGACTTTTCTGCAACCTAAAGCATTTTGGAAAATAAAGTGAAAAAATAAGATACTGGGGGAACATACAGAAGAAATTTTCAATAAACATGAAAGAGTATAGAACTTGCAGTGATGAAATTCAATGTGAATATATATGTATACATTTCTTTAATTTTTTTATTTTTAATTTTATTATTACTTTTGTTGTTGGCTTTGTTTGTGGTGAGGTTTTGGATTGCAGAAGGGTTGCAACTGTGTCAGAGGCAGATCACTTGTGTGGGATATTGGTGTTGGGTGATTGTGTGGCAAACGGGTACCTGAGGCATAACTCTATAGAATATGAATGTGTTCATATGGTAAAGGTGTGTTTTATCAGTGCGTGGTAAACAATGAATATTTAATTCCCTTCCTTGGAGTCCAGCTACATTCCCTAAGAATGTGGGAAAAATTTTTAGAGTACATGGGCAGTGCCTAGTGAAGAACAGACCAATATGCCAGCCCTTTATATTAATGCTTTTACTTAAGAACCTTGTTCTTCTGAAATTGAAATTTAGCTTAGTAATATTTTTTGTCTAAGAGTTATCTCCTGTAAACCTCCCTGTTGCTCAAATGTGGCATCTCTCCAAGCCAAACTCAGAATGTAATTCACTACCTTTCTCCCGAAGTGGATCATGAGTCCCAGAGATGTACCTCCCTGTCACTGAAGGATTATTACCAAGCACCAGCTCAAGATTCATTTGGAAAAAGTCTTAGACCAAAAGGGGGAAATACTAAATTGAAATGAAATTTTATGGCAAAGAGACTTAAAAGTGATTTAGGATTTCACTCCAGAGGTTACACTTATGCACATCTCAGAAGGATATCACTGACTGCCACAGTAAACAGTGCCTCAGGAGCCATGCTCCTGAGGGAGCTAGAGAAATCTAGATCCTACAGGCAGGGCAACTAACCTCAGGAAATTGGCTCCCCATACTCAGGCCTTAACTTGGAATATATGATAACTCATCATCCCAACATATCAGAATTATACTCATTTGTAATTTTCCTACACATGGATTTTCTGCCCCATTTATTTGAACTTATAATTAGCATTATACCCACTAAATATATGTCCTAGAGACTTAAATCTTCCAGCTGTTCTTTTGCTTTTTGAGCCTTGAATCTCAGAAGAGTTGTAGCCAACAAATACACTCCAGTTAATTGGACTGGTCCAAGACAACTAATAAAAGGATGATGATGGACAATGGCCATACAAAAAAACAGAAAGTAACACCAACTTCAAGCAAGACAGTTCTATCCATCTGCCCCTTGGGATCTAAGCCCCATATCAATTGGAAGCAGAGTGAGCATCACCATCCCTAAATCCTTAAGATGAAGGAATGAACAACATAAGGGGGAATGCAACTATGGACTAAGGTAGACATATCATTATTCTAATAATGGACAAACTTGTAACATTGGTATAAATATAGTGGTCAAATGGTTCTGAGGGGAGGGAAAGCGAAAAATAGCTGTAACATGGGGCATTTTTGGAACATTGAAATTATTCTGCTTGATATTGCAATGATGGATTGAAGACCTTATATATTTTGTCAAAACCTATATAATTATGTGGTACAAAGTGCAAACCATAAGGTAAATAGAGGATCATGTTTTGTGGTAATGCTTCAATATTTGATCATCAATAGTAACAAATGTATCATACTAGTGAAAGATAAGTAAGTAGGTATTGTATCAGATATGATTAATCATCAATGTTAAATACCAATAAAATATATGAAAAATGTATTCATAATGAAATGACAAGGAACTTTAATTGGAAAATACAAACAATAAAATAAGTATGAAAGTAAATATTAAATATGGAATTGAGGATCAAAAAGCTTATGAAATGAGGAAAAAATAACAAAATGGCAGAAGTCCTACATTATCAGTAGTTAGTTTAAATGTAAATGGGTTAAACTCACCAATCAAGAGGCAGAAATTATCAAAATGGATGAAAAGCTAGACCCAACAACATGCTGTTTATAAGAAACTCACCTTATATTCAAACACACAAGTAGATTGAAAGTGAAAGGATAGAAAAATACACCAATAATATAGAAACCAAAAGAGACCTGATGCAGCTAAATAAGTGTCAGACAAAACAGACATTAAGTGAAAAAAATAACACAAAAAATCCCCAGAGAAACCTGTTATAAGTGACAAAGGTCACTATGTAATGATAAGGTGGTCAATTCAATAAGAAGACAGAAGAATTATAAATGTATCTTCACCTAATGGTAAATCCACCAAATAAATGAAACAAAAAATTAACAAATATGAAGGGAGAAATAGTTCTACATTAACTGTAGGAGACAACAATGAACCACATTCAGTAAAGGATAGAAAATTTAGACAGATGATCAATAAGGAAAATGAAGACTTGAATGATCATCTAAACCAACTAGTCCTAAAATACACATATAAAACACTTCATTAAACTGCAGCTGAGTATAAATTCTTCTCCAGTCTAATTTTTATTTTGAAAGTTGTAGGTTTACAGAAAAATCATGCAAAAGCGCAGTGTTCTCATGTATAACCCCACCCCCCCAATATTTATCTCTTACATTATTGTGGTGACTTTTAATTCTGAATATACTTTCCAGCAAATCAAATTCACAATGAGATACCAAATAACAAATGTTGGAGGGGGTGTTTAGAAATAGAAACACATTTTCATGTTTGGTGTGAATATAAATTGGTTCAGTCACATGGAAGACTGTAAGTATTCCTCAGAAAGTATAGAATTATCAAATGTGCAGTAATCCCACTTGTTAACATAAAGAACTAAAAACAAGGGCCTCAAACATATATTTGCACACCAATATTCATAGTGGCATTATGGCCACTTATAGGCATAAGTGTCTGT
Organism: Cabassous unicinctus; assembly: GCA_029593785.1. NCBI lineage: Eukaryota > Metazoa > Chordata > Mammalia > Cingulata > Chlamyphoridae > Cabassous > Cabassous unicinctus. Next base: position 6,762 of record JAQZBX010026309.1, read on the forward strand.
CACTAAATGAATATATAAACAAAATTCGGTGTATGCATACATATGAATAGTATTCCGAATTTAGTTCTGTAAAGTGCAAAAACATGTTAATTGTAGTAAGCAAGCAATAAAAGACAAATATTTTCTGTTCTTACTGATACAATTAGAATAAGCAAATTCTTAGTCAGAAACTAGAATATGTGTTACTAGGGGCCTAAGTGAGGTTAGGGAATGGGGAATTAATGCTTAATAAGTACAGAATATATGTTTGGTGAGATGGAATTTTAGTAATGTGGTGATAGTAGCAAAACATTGTGAAAATATTTAACAGCACTGAATTATATAATTGAATCATATATTATAAAAGGGGAAATTTTATTTTTTATATATGTTACTGGAATTTAAAAAAATATATTGACCTCCTCAGGGCGATCCCGGTCCCAGCAGCGGTGGCTGTGGCGGCGGCGGGGCGGAAGTCTTCCTCTGCGGGTTCCCCTTGTGGCTCCCGCATGGAGGAGGTGACGCTCAAGGCTACAGTCCCAGATGCTTGTACGTCCTCCTGTACAGCGACAAAGACAGTTCCCGCGCGAGCTCAGACGCAGGCGGCAGTGGCGGCCTGCGCGCGGGTGTGAGCTGGTATGACTGGCCGGATCCAGGAGGGGCAGCCGCGTGGCCGGCCTGCTGACCAGATTTGAAGACTGCATTGTCCTGCCTCCAGTACCAGCAGTTTCTCTGTTCTGTGATCAGTGTGATTCACAGGAACCTCTTATAGTAGACAACAAAATGATCCAGGGGCGAGGAAAATATGACTTTTATATTGGTCTGGGATTGGCTATGAGCTCCAGCATTTTCATTGGAGGAAGTTTCATTTTGGAAAAAAAAAAAAGGACTCTTGCAACTTGCCAGAAAAGGGTCCATGAGAGCAGGTCAAGCTTGCCATGCATATCTTAAAGAATGGTTGGGGTGGGCTGGGTTGCTATCATTGGGAGCTGGTGAGGTGGCCAATTTCACAGCATATGCATTTGCTCCAGCCATGTTAGTGACTCCATTGGGGGCTCTCAGTGTCTTAGTGAGCTTGCTGCAAATGCCTGTCACACCAGCTTGCTGTCTTCTTTAGGAGGCACCGGGAACCGAACCACGGATCTCCCTTGTGTGCCATTCTTTCTAAATACTTTCTAAATGAAAGCCTTAATCTTCATGGGAATATTGGGTGTTTGTTAAGTATTCTAGGGTCTATAGTTATGGTCATCCATGCCCCAAAATAAGAGGAGATAGAGACCTTAAATGAAATGTCTCACAAACTAGGTGCTCCAGGTTTTGTGGTCTTTGCAAAACTTGTGGTCCTTATGGCCTTGATATTAATCTTTGTGGTGGGACCTCACAATGGATAGACAAATGTTCTTGTGTACATAACAATCTGCTCCATGATTGGAGACTTTTCAGTCTCCTTTGTGAAGGCCCTGGGCATTGCTATTAAAGAACTGTTTGCTGGAAAGCCTGTGCTGTGACATCCCCTGGCCTGGATTTGCTGCTGAGCCTGATAATTTGTGTGAGAATGCAGATTAATTACCTGAATAGGGCCTTAGACATATTCAACACTTCCATCGGAGATGCCAAAATATTACGTATTCTTCACGACATCAGTTTTAACTTGTTCAGCTATTCTTTTTAAGGAGTGGCAAGATATGCCTGTTGATTATGTCATTGGTACTTTAAGTGGCTTCCTTATCATCACTGTGGGGATATTTTTATTGCATGCCTTTAAAGATGTCAGTTTTAGTATAGCAAGTCTGCCATTGCCTTTTTGAAAAGACAAGAAAACAATGAATGGCAATCTGTCTAATATGTATGCAATTCTTAATAATGAAGAAAGCTTAACCTGTGGAATTGAACAACACACTGGTGAAAATATCTCCTGAAGAAATGGGAATCTGACAGCTTTTAAAAATGAAAAAAATTAAAAGGTTATTCTGTAATTCTGCCGTAAAGTAAATTTGAATATCAGAATGTGTCTGAAAAAGCAGTTTCCTCAAATAAGGTTCTCTAAAGACAATCTTTTAAAAGGTTTCACTACTTGGGACCAAGATATTACTTTTCTTACATTTAAATGAAGGTAGTGCACTAAAATGACCTCAGAATGTGACCAAATTCTATTAACACTGTATTATTTTAGAGGTATTTTAAACTTTGAGTCCTTTACCCAAAACTAAATGCACTAATGACAATTTGAAGTCTATAAAAACGCTTTATTTTTTCATTGGTGATAAATGTCTGTTATGTACATTTGTCATCTTCTCTGTCAATCTCTGATCATTTTAAAGCTTTTCAATTTAAAAAAGAACAAAACTACCCAAATACATTATGCTGTGATTTACCTTGCCTATTTTATATATATATATATATATATATAACTACAACACAAGCAGTGAACTCTAATATAACTTTGAAATATACTTAGTTCAATTATAATATTTTCTCATCAATTTGAACAGTTACCACAGTAATGACAGATGATAAAAATAGGGGAAGACAGTATATGAGAACTTTGTGTTTTTTTCATGATTTTTCTGTAAACCTGCAAATTCTCTAATAAAAAGATGTTAAAATACATATATATGAACTCAAAATCAAATACATCGTGTCACAAAACTTAGAACATATGAATGTATTTCTCTGAATTGAAATGGAACATTAAATAAAGTGCAACTGACACTTTTATGTGATTTTACTCAATGAGGATGCCCTGTAGGACATAACCAATGATACTCCATGGGAAAAAGCATTAACACAAGAGGACAAAAATGGATTATTGGAAAGAATAATGTTGGGTCCTTTTTCATTTTTAAAAATTACTAAGTGATATACATATTCTAAATAATGCAAGTAGTATACAGTTGAATTTCTACTATATTAATGAGAAGCTCTGATTTTTCTGCTTTCAATTAGCATTATTTTATATTTTCTTCAAAAATATTTCCTACTTTGCATTCTTTCTCAGAGTCAAAACTACTCCTCCTCTTTGAAAGTTGTATTTCTGCCCAGCAATGTTCATTATAATCGCTCTGTTTCAAAGTGTTATGGTCACTTTTATTTCATCCATTTTTCTGTAATATGTGCTTCTGTCTTACCATTTAAAATTCTGGACTTACAATCTTGGAGTGAGTGAGTGTTTGTGTGTGTGTGTGTGCATGTATCAGCAAGTACATATATGAGCAGCCTGTGGGTTAGAAAGGTCAACATAAAGCCAACAAATTGTAGATGCTAACCCAATATACAAAACACCTCCACAGGAACTGCATGGACAGTCTTTGACTGGAGATCATAGTAAAGTTGACATACAAAATTAATCATCACAGTCCATCCCTTTACAACATGGTACATATATACATCTCATTAAACCATATTTAATATCTTAATAAAACCAAAAGCAAAGTCATAATTCTGCCTAATGTGATATAACTATCCTGAGAGAAAATGTGCTAATTCTTTCTTAAAGGAGTTTGTAATTCATTGGGTGATTTTCCTCTTGTCCTTGATACACTACCATTTAAATACCAGTGTGTAAACTTAAAAGAACACACATTATATGTTAAAGGGAAGAAAATAAATAAATTGATGACAAAGTAAAGAAGACAATACTATTAAAAATGCAGCCCTCATTTCTGCAGCTGATCACATGGTCATAGCTGGTATATGTAACTAAAACCTTCTTCTTACTCAACTCGTTCCATGTTTCCTTTGTCCTCAGAAAGCAATTCAGATGGTCTGATTCTTTGCCTAGTGGGTTGACCCAAACATATTTTCCTGAAAATTCTGCATCATTAATATTTTTGCCTGAATTAGGTTGTTGTTCTTTTCCATTTACTTTAGTTGTAGGACATAATAGTACTAATAGACACTTTAAGGGATGGCCTACATGCCAGACATATTCTTCTTTACTCCATTGTGTAGCAGCAGCCCAATTTCCCTTTCACAATCAGGATCAATTGCCCAAGCCAGAACATTAACTCCTTTCTCTGTCTGTTAATTCATCAGCATGATGGGCCCAAAGTGATTGGGTTGCAGTCTTGAATTCCAGATCAATGTAACCATTGTGTGTCCTGGGGGAAGCTTTCCAACACTTTGGAAATAAGACCTCTATAACAACAGAGTATAAGATCACAGGTTCAGTGGAAATCTTTTGTTAGTGAATCACAGAGGTTAATAATGGGTGGTGCCTCTCCAATTTCCAACACTTTATTCCCAGGCCCATGAATCCTAGCTAAGGGAGAAGCAGCACATATATTGGACACCAATTTAGAGCACATACAATTCCCTGGACTACATTGTCCCAGCTCTACAAGGTATTTCCACATAACTGAAATAATTTAATCTTCCAAAGGATGGTTCATTATTCTATTGATCAAGATGCCTTTGGATGATGGGGAACATGATAGTACTGGGGACTTCCATGAGCCTTGGTTCATTATTGCACTTTCTTGCTTTGAAGTGATTTCCTTGATCAGAGGCAATGCTGCCAGAAATACCAAGATAATAGATAAGTCATTCTGTAATTTCATGGATAAGGCAGAAGAATTCTAAGCAGATAAGGCAAATTCATACCCAGGGTAAATGTCTATTCCATAAGGAAAAAATCCTGTGCCTTTCATTATGAAAGAGGTCCAATGTAATAAACTAGCCATGAGGCAGCTGGCTGATCACATTAGGGAATGGCACCATAGAAGGGAATCACTCTTGGTCTCTTTCTCTGGAAGATTGGGCACTAAGCAATGGTTGTAGCAAGGTTGACCCTGATGAGTAGAAAACCATGTTTCTGAGGCCATGAATACCTCCATGTCTCCCACTATGTCCACTTTAATCATGAGCCCTTTGGACAATGACAAGAGTGAGTGGGGAAAGAGGCCAACAGGTATCCACATTATGTATCACTCTAACCACTCATTATTAAATTCATCCTCTGATGTTATCATTTGTTGTCTATTAAAAGAGACATAAATCACTTCACATTATTGCACATATACACATATATATCCACATGCCTTCCCAAAGACCTCCTTGTTACATTTTGCCAGTCATATTCCTTCCACGTCCCTGGCCATCTGAGCAAACCAATGGCCAGAGCCAATGGATCAGTGTAGAATCACACATCTGTCCATTTCTCCTCCCAAGCAAATGAACAACCATGTCTACTGCTCAAAGTTCTGCTTGTTGGGAGGATTTTTTTCACCACTATCCTTCAGAGACACCCAGAAATAGGATGTTGTCCTGCAGTTGCCCAATTTTGGGTATTGTCTGTGCACTGGACAGGATTATCTTTAAAAAAAAGGGCCAAGGTTTATCTTCCTTATTGAGCTGATTATGAGGAAATCCCTGTGGCAGTGTGAGATTACTTATTAATTCAAAAGAGGGAGATTGTTTTTGTAAACTGGTCTCTTTACAAATAGTGTCCCATTTCAGGAATTAACTATACTTGGAACTTGTAAGTCAGGATTGAAAATGCAGTTATCCATGAAAGATTTGTGAAAATGTTACTGTCTGATAGCTTGGACCCCTGCTTCCTGCATGCTAAACCAACAAGCTTTTTGAGAATGCTGTATGAACAAAACCACTGTCAGTCTGGACTGTAGGGGACAGATGGAAGGGAAAACTGCTATCAGAGGAAACTATGGAAGTTGAGGTCTGAAATTAAGACATCTTCTTGGACCAAAAGTGGAAGCCCAACAATGTGTACAGAAAAGGTGAATTTGCTTTGACATTTGAAGAGGGTAGATGTTTCAGCCCACTATTCAGGGATAGTTTTCTGCCCCAGACTAGAGAGAGGGTGGAGCACAATCCTCAAAGCTGAGGAGAGTGAGGTCAACATCCCAGAGCTTGATGAAGGTGGAGCTGTTCCCCAGAGGTCAGGGAGAGTGAGGGTCTCACTCCATTGCTCTGAGAAGCATAGGCCTGTCCTCCATAAATTAGGGAAGGCCAGGTCACCCACTCCCTATTTTGAGAGGGTTGGAGCTATATGCCAGAGATTATGGAGAAATTTCCTGCCACCTCACTGTACTAAATGGGTTGAGATGGTACCTCAGAGCTTGGGGGAATAGAAGCCATAACCCCAATATTCTTGGAGGATGAGGTCTGGAGCTCAGTTATTACCCAGATGGTTGATGACGGTGGAACCAAGAAAATGGCCATTGAGCAAAACTGTAGAAATGATGGGCCCCCATGAGGCCTCAGGGAGAAGAAACCATCATCTTAAGAATGACACTCAGACTTTGAAATCTATTTAAGTATTCCCTGTAGGTTTTTGGAATTGTTGGGGACCAGTAATTTATGTTTACCTCCCCCATTCTCCTTACAGTAATGGAAATGTTTATGCTTTGTCTATCCTTCTATATATTGGGAACAAATAAATTGTTTTTTAATTTTCACAGGTCTACAGCCAGAGGGGACTTTGCCCTAAGAAAAACTATTTCTATATGTAACTGTGATATGATTTTATAATTGCATTGCTAAGTGAAAGGATTTAAGGATTTTCTAATATTGCAACATCTTTTTGGAATTCAGATGGTAGAGTGTGGCAGTTTGAGATTATTTATGAATTCCAACAAGAGAGATTATGTTTGTAAATTTGTCTGTTCCTCTGGGTGTGATAAACTTTGATTGTATTAGATTCAGCTGAGATGTCTTTGTTTACATTATGTTAAGGTTAGGGCTTTGATTCAACCACATCAGTATGGTATAACTCAGGTTAAGCCCCACCCCCTTAGTGGGCTGATATAACTGGGCACTCACTCAAGAAGTGACACAGAAGACACATGGGAAGATAGAACTTTGATCCTGTGGCCCTGGGAAGAGAGACAAGCTTTATGCCAGCCTGTAGCTGAGAGAGAAGGAAGCTGAACCCTCACAGAGATCTATAGCCATCTTACTTCAACACGTAGCAATTGATTTTGGTCAGAAACAAACCAGGAGCTGGGCTTTTTAGGGCCTTGTAACTAAACTTTTGCCCAAAATGAAAAGCATTTATAAAGCCAACTGATTTCTGGTACTTTGCATCAGCATCCCCTTTGTCTGACTAATTCACTCCCCAAGAGGCCATAGGTGCAAACCAGAGAGATAACTTAACATAGCAGGAGTGAGGGCCATGGATATTTTGACTACTTACACTTGTAACTTTCCTAAGCCTTCAGGGCCTCCTTGTACCTAATCTCATATTTATCACTTCCCTTTGATTATGAAGTGCTGCTGTGCACCTCCAAACTTTTGATTGTTGACTCAGGCAATACCCGGGACAATGTGGACAGCCCTCGTTGCATAGCAAATTTACATGTTTAGTCTCTGCTAAGGCCCAGTAGGAAGCTAAAGCTTTTTCTTAAAAAAAAAAAAAATAGAGTAGTTATTCAACATTTATGGTAGGGTTTTCTCCAAAATCCTGAGTTTCTATGCTCTGGTTCACTTATAGTGGCCTGCCAAATGCTGCAAATGAAATCTCTCTTTTCCATTTATACTTCCAACACCACTGGATGTGCTGGATCATATGTCCCAAGAAGCAAAGCAACCTACATGGAAGCCTGGACTTAAAACAGGGGCATCTGTTTTTCTCATCTCCAGAAAGCTAGCCACTATTCAGGTCACTCAGATTATGGGCCAGTATAGGGCAACTAAATGAGGTATATAGTGTTAGTTTCCTGGCTGCCAAAGCAATCCCATGCAATGGATTGTCTTAATCAATGTGAATTTATTGGCTCACAGTTTTGAGGTTAGGATAAGTCCAAAATCAAGGCATCATCAAAGTAATGCTTTTCCACAGAAGACTATGGCCTTCTTGGTCTGTCTGCTGGAAATCCTTTGCCCATGGTTTTTCGGTCACATGGAAATGCGTATGGCATCCTCTCCTTGTTCCTCCTTCTTCTAGCAGGTTCTGATGACTCTCAGTTACTGGCTGCTCCCTCTAGCTTTCTGCATCTCTGTGACCTTTTCTAAAAGGCCTTTGGTAATTAAGTTAAGGCTTATCTTGATTCCTCTGGGCCACACCTTTACTAACGTAACCTCATCAAAAGGTCATATTTACAAGAGTTCATACCAACAGGAATGAATTAGGTTTAAGAACATGATTTCTGGAGTATATAGCACCAAATCACTATATATATGTTACCTCAAAAATCCAAGCAGGCCTTCCAGAAGTTGTGCCTCTTTTTTGGTCATCCTAGGGACTAGATATAACAGCTTATTCTTTACTTTAGAAAAGATACCTCAATTTATCGCAGACCATTGGATGCATAGAATTTCCCTGAGATGTAATTCCCCTGAATAATTGTTGGATTTATTTCCCACCTACTGAAGAAAAATGTCTTATCAATTACTTTAAAGCAGTTTGCTACCTCTTCCTCACTAAGTCCAATCAACATAATATCATCACTATAATGTACCAGGGTGTGTCTTCTGTAAGAGAAAGATGATCAAGATCCCTCTGCACTAAATTGTGACATAAGGGTGAATAGTTGATATACCCCTGAGGAAGGATAGTGAAGGTTTACAGGTGACCATGACAGCTGAAAAAAAAATAGTTTCCAGTGGTTTGTACCAACAAATGACAAGAAAAAATTATTTCCCAGAACAATACCTGTATACCAGGTACCAGGTGATGTGTTAAATTGATAAAGCAATGATATCATTCTGGAACAACAGCTGTAGTTGGACTCACCACCTTGTTAACTTTAAGATAATCTACTGTTATCCTCCAAGATCCATCTGTTGGTCCTCACAGAATATATGGGAAAGAATTATCATATTTGCACCTTCTAAGACCTTAATGTTGGCACTAATATCTGAAATTACTTCTGGAATATGATATTGCTTTTGATTTACTATGTTCCTAGGTATAGGCAGTTCTAATGACTTCCATTGGCCTTTCTTATGATAACAGCCCTCACTCCACATGTCAAGGAACCAAGGTGGGAACAGTGCCAGTTGTTAACTATATTTATTCTAATTATGCATTCCAGAATTGGGAAAATATACACAGGATGAAATCAGGATGCATTGGCCATCTATAAGACAGACATTAACTCAAAATCCATTCAGCATCTGACCTCCATTAGCCTCTCCTCTGAATGGTGAACTACAGTAATGTTTTGTGTCCCTGGAGTTAGTGTTACTTAAGAGCTAATATCCAATAATCTGTGAAAAGTCTGATTGTTCCCCTTTCTACAATGCACAGGCATGATGATAAAAGATTGTGGCTCTCTTTGAGAAAGCCTGAAAGAAAGATCAGTGTAGCAGATTTGTTACTTTAGTGAAAGCAACCTTTCCTTCATATGAGGGTTTCCTAGGTCTGTAAATTGACTCAGTTCTGGAAATTTATTGAGGGGCTGTGACTCATTTTGTGATTAAAATTAGACTTCTGTTCACTTCAACTAAAACTCTCACATTTATACAGCTCAAGTAAGAGATTAGTAGTCTCCTATTTTGCTTCTAGGTACCCCATGATCAACTTAATTATGCCATAGGTCTATGAAAATCATACTATTCTGATTACTGTTTGACTCTGCTCTCCATTATAATAACCATGTCCAACTTGCTTTTGGAGATTAGATACTACTATTTAACCATTGTCATGCTAGGTTCAAATTATTATCTTTTTTTAAGGATCCCATTTCAATTATAACAGTTCCCATGGCAATATCTGAACTACAGAGAAAAACAACCACAGAGCTTTGCAAGGATACTAGAATTATCTCCATAAATTTATGTATAAAAGTCATAATTAAAGGCATGTTCTCTGTTCACTTCTGGGATAGTTGAGCAGGTCTGATTTGATAAATCCATTTGAACTTTTTAATCTCCATTTGCCTTTGGATATATTCTTCTAACTAATACCAAATCAGCTCTGGTTCTCATGTTCATTTAGTATAGGCCACCTTTTGGTCCATGTTTCAGCCAACCAACAAAACAAACTGCTAAAACTCCATGCTACTCTTTGAGCTATAATTTTGAATCAATAATCTCTGCTTAATGGGCCCATATTAATAAAATCAGCTTCATAAAATTTTATGTTCCTTCTACCATTATACCATACCTTTTATATCAATTCTGATGCAACAAAAATTAGGAGATTATGTGTGAGAATTGATATTAAGGGTGTGCATAATGGTGAAGAACATAATATTTCCCTGATTTCTCTCAGTATGAATTGTAAAATTCATACATTATTTTTGGAATGTAGTATACATCCTCATGTGTCACACTTTGGACTTCATCTTTTGGAGTCTGCCATGTCTTTAATTTTGTTAAAGGTCTATAAGCAATGAGGGGTGGTGGAGTTTATTCCTGAGGAGAATTAGCAATGTCTTCCAAAATAACCTCCGCAGGGGATTCAATTAGAATTTCATCTGATAATGCAGGAATGAGCTCCTCAGATGTAGAACGAAGGGCTTTTTCTACTGGCAAAAAAAAAGACTGCAGAATTTAGAAGTTCAATTTTCCCAGCTTCATAATCTGGCTACAGGAGATAAGGGCTTCTTTCAAGGCACATATATAAACTTTCATGTCACTTATTTGCCACTTTACCTGGGAAATTTAAGTCATCCTTTCCTTTTACCAATTTATGCAACATATCTAAAAACAACTAACCAATCTCAATATACCCATTAACTTTGCCCTAAGGTAGCAAATACATACACAGTCTCCCAGAATGTTGGCTCTTAGAAGTATTTGTTTATGAGTATCTAATGGTGATATTTTGCTTATCTTTATTGTCACATCATGCCATATACTATCAGTGCCTTCTTTAACTTTGAAAAAGTTATTAGTGCTTTTAAATGTAATACAATTAAAAAATCAATTCCAAAACTCCCAAAACCATTTCTGAATGTGTATCTTTAAGATTCTGTTCTAGAACCACACTTAGTACAAAAATCTGTATCAGTCAGACTTTTCCAGAGGGGCAGAACCAAAGGGTGTGTGTGTGTGTGTGTGTGTGTGTGTGTGTGTGTGTGTGAAATTTATTATAAGGAATTGGTTCATGAGATTGTGGGGCTGGCAATTCCAATGTTGCTGGCTAGAAATTTCTGTAAGAGTTAATACTGAACCCTCAGTACTTGCTGTTATGACCTCCAACTGAGTGCATTAGTTCACTTATATAATGGAAGTTAATCACTTTTACATAGGTTGATTTTTTGATATGACAAATCTCATCTGTGAAATATCTCCACAATAATTAGACACGTACTTGACCAAACAAGCAGATACCGTAAGCTAAATAATTGACATTGATACATAAAATTAGTCATCACAATGAACTTCAGAAAATTCTTTAAATTATTAAATATTTGTTTCTGTATTTATATAATGTTAATACCTGTACCCTTCTTGAAGAGATTGATATGAAAAAAGATGTATAAATAAAGATATGATACAGGTACATTGAGTAGACTGTTGCACACTAAGGATTTCTTTAAATTATTTTCTGTGTGAAATACATTTTTTTTATATTTTAAAAATGCTTAGATTACATAAATGTTACACAAAAATAACAGGGATTTCCATGTTCTCCACCTTTCACACCTCCCATAACATCCTACATAAACATCTTTCATTAGTGTGGCATATCACCTGCAATGGATATACACATCCTAAGGCTTTGCCACTAATAATGGACCATAGTATACATTGTAGGCCCCACTCTCTCCCATACAGTTCTGCATGTTATATGCTGATGTAAAATGCCCTATATCTGTCATTGTAATGTTACTCAGGATAATTCTCAAGTCCTGAAAAAAACACCTGTATTACAACTGCTTTTCCCTCTCCTGCCCCAAAAGCATCCAGTGGCCACTGGCTCTACCTCACTGTAATTTCTTCCATTGCTTGAATCACATTATGTCTACAACAGAATACCATTAAGTTTACTCTAGTCCCTAGCTCTTCCCCCAATCCTGAGGAGTTTGGGATCGTGATGTCCACTCCACCTCCAAGTGAGAGGGGGCTTATATCCCATGGATATGGTGGATGGGATTATCCTGCCTGCAGCTGCATGCTTTCTCCATTCCCTGGGATTATCCATCATCGTCTCCTCACCAGGAGACTTGGGTGAGTCCATTGAGCTGTAGAGTAGGAATTGCAGCTCCCCTGAGATTCCAGGCACAGCTGGCACATGGACAGGCCTGAGGATCTAGTCTCTGGAAATACACCTACAAACTCTAGCATCACATATAGGTTTGAATAGAAGGGACTGATGGACCATGTGCAGGGAGGACTTATTTCAGTCCAACACTGTCACTCTCAGGAGCACAGATTCCAAAGTAGAGCCCACTGATAAGGCATCAATCTCTGGAGCTATCCCCCCTTATGTAAGACCTGGGTGTCTCCAGAGGCCTCAGAAGCCCCTCTGTGTGGGATGATATCCGCTTTGGTGTTCTATGAGATCCTATTGAGGTCTGCGTAAGCATTACGTCTGGGATGACCTCCTGACACTCTTTGAAGTCTCTTAGCCACATGAACTCATTTCTCTTTACCTTTTCCCCTTTTTATTCAAGGTCTATGTATTTTTAAAAAGGTCTATGTATAAAAAAGATGTATAAATAAAGATATGACAAAGATACATTGAGTAGACTGCTGCACACTGAGGATTTTTAAAAATCCCTGATGAAGACAATGATGATAAGATGATAGTGAAATAAAGCAAAAGAGTAGATAATTTTAGAGATGATAACTTTTAAGTAATACTATAGTCTTGCACCCTCATTTTCTTGTAGAGAGATGTAGGGTTTTGATTTCTAAGAAAAATTTCCATAGCTTTACATTCATTTGCAATATATTCCTTCTTGAATTAAGTTGCCTCTCTATTGCAAAATCTGAACAAGTTGCTTCCTGTACATTAGAACTTATGTTGTAATAGTGGTTTCTAGTATTCATCAATACCTGCGATTCCTCATATTTTTCAGTGCCCAGTAAAATGATATTTCCCACACTTCCTTGCAATTGTTAGGAAATGTGTGATTGAACTATAGTTGTTGGAATGTGGGCAGAATTGATGAAGGCTCTTCTAGAGTGGCCCATAGCCAACCTAAGTCTATGGAAAACTTTTGTCCTCACTTCAGTTTCTGTGGTGACATTTATGCATCAGATGTTGTTACCGCAAGGTGGAAGAAGTGTGGGTCTATGAGAAATTCTTTGAGTACAAACATCCAGGAACATAAGACTTGTATTGTTATATGAAAAAAAAATAAGCAATTTTTTTAACTTCACTGAGACTTTGTAATTCAATTTCAGAAGTTGTTAACTATTTTCACAATTAAAACATATGACATTGTGATTAGTGACATGATTACATGGGCTCATTTTGCCCATATTTCCCTGCTATGTACAACTAAACACCTGGAAATAATACAGCAGACAATCATAGAGTATGCTGAAGGATGGAAAAAGAAAGGCAGAGTGACTGGAAATTCCATTATTACCATCAGTGGTAGAAGTCCTCCAGGTAGTGAATTAACCTGGCCCAATTAAACAATTTTTCTCTGATGGGACTACTACTGAAGAGTGGGAAAACAGTGATATCAGGTGTTTTTCATTCTCATATGAAGGAAAACTTAGACAATTTGTCTTGAGAAGATCTATTCTTAAATAATGTCTAAAGGAAGTTCTCAGAAAACAAAATGAATGATAACAGATGAGGGCTTAGAACTTCAGAAAGGAAAGGGAACAACAGAATGGGTAAAAATGGGGATAAATTAAGTATCACCACTTTTTTTATTTGTTTACTTTGTCTATTCATTGTGAGTTTCTTAATCATATTTGATGATAGAAGCAAAAATTATGACACTTAATATGTTGCTCAATTTGAAGCTCAATGTATATGGAGAGTATACTTAAGAAAATTACATTAACAATTCAGGGAGTTAAATGAACCTAAATGGAAATGCAGTTGCTACACTACATTCAAAGTAGAAGAGTTGATACCAGTAGCCTAGTATGTTACATATGTATATTTTAATACATAGAGCAATCCCTAAGAACATTATGCAACACAATATACTCAATACACTATATATATAAAAAATGGAATTCTAAAAAATAAGCTCACATAATACCAAGAATATATGTGGAAACATTTATGAACACACATGAAGGCAAGAGAGCAGATAACAAACAGTTAATGGAAGATATAATCATATCTATAGTGCTTTAAATGTAAATGCTCTAAATATACCAAATAAAGACAGATATTGGCAAGGTGCATAAACAACAAAAACAAAAAATAACAAGTGAACTATGTGGTATGTACAGGACTCCCACTTTAAGCATAATAATATAGGTATGTTGATAATAAGGTGACAGAAGAAAGGCATACCATAAAATAAACAATTTTACAAAGCAGGAGTGGCTACATTAATATCAGAAAAGTATTTTCAGAGCAAAGAAAATTCCTAGTGAAAAGAGGGGCATTATATAATGATAAAAGGTAAATTCTACCAAGAAATATTAACAGTGATTGACAGACCAATAAAACAGAAAATTAACAAGGGTATATAAGAACTCAATAACATCATAAATCAATAGGATGTGATTGAAAATTATGATCTATTCCACCCCAAAATGGAAGAATAACTATTCTTTTGAAGTGTCTCTTCTCAAAGATAGACAATATCTTTGGCCATATAGCAAATGTCAACACATTTTTAAAAAATTAAAAACCTGCAAAGATGTATATTCTGAATATAATGAAATCAACAAAGTAAGATATGAATAACAGAAAGAGAACAGAAAAATTATCAAAATCATAGAATGTAAACAACTTATTTCTCAAAATGCATGTTTCTAAGAGAAATGGTAAATAGTAATAAATTTATAGAACTGAATGAAAATGAAAACAAAACCTGTCAACATTTAAGGGATGCCGCTAAAGCAGCATTGGGGGATAAATTATGGCACTAATTGCTTGAATTTTAAAGAAGAACTATCTCAAGTCAATAATCTAATTTTCAAATGTCAGGACACTACAAAAAAGAGCAAAATAAATGTCAGCCAAAAGATAGCTATATTAAATAAATTAAAACAGTAATCAATGACATTTAAAACAGGAAAAAAATGGTGATTATCAATGAAGTATTATATAACTGTATCACTGTATGTACAAAAAATATTGGACATAACCCAGACCTATTCATGATTTAAAAATTTCAGGAAAATAGGACTAGAGAAGACATTTCATCAGTATAAGAAACAAACAGAGCTTACTGAAAGGTGAGAGTAAACATTCTATACATATTTTATTATTTATATATTTTCATAGTTCAGGATGCTAAGGTGACTACAGAAACAGTGAGAAATCCAGGGATGATGTATTTTTCCATCATTAAATGGCTATATTAATCAAGACAGTATGGACAAGCAAGGAGAAGGGACAGAGAAATAGACAAATGAAACAGAACAGAGAACACACTAAGAAACTCACATAAAAAATGACCAATTGATTTTTACAATGTGCAGAAGCAATTCAAAGTAGGAAGAATGACCTTTTCAATAGCTAGTCATGCTGAAAATATTAGCTATCCACAGGGTGAGAGACCTAAACCTAGCTTCACAATGTATACAATAATTCACTGACAATTAATTATATACATAAGGTGAAATGGAAAACAATAAAATTTTTAGAAGGAAAAACAGGAGAAAATTTTAAGACATGAGCCCTGGTGAAAAGGAAACAATGATTTTATGAAATAATAAGCTACAGATTGGGGGAAAATATTTGTAAACCACATAACTGACAAAGGACTCATATCTAGAATATATAAAGCACACTTAAAACTGAACTGTAATAAAATAGAAATCTAAATTACAATTAGGCAAAAGACATGAAAGACATTCACAGAAGAAGATTTATGTATGGCAAACACATGAAAAGATGTTCAAAATCACGATTAATTAGGGAATGCATGTCATGATTATGATTAGATATTACTAGACAATGGCTAGAACAGTTAAAATTTTTTTTAAAAAGTTAAAATAGCAAATGTTTGCAAGATGTGGAGAAAATGGAAGACTCCTACATTATGAGTGGGAGTTTAAAATGATATAGCTACTCTAGGAAAAGAGTTTGACATTCTTAAATAACTTATTATATACTTCCTTGGGTATTTATTCCAAAGTAATTAAACTAATGTCCAGGTGAAAACCTGTGCATGCTGTTCATATAAGATTTAATTTTAATAGACAAATTGGAAAGAAATGTTCTTCAATAGATAAATGGTTAAGCAAACTGCTATACATGCTTACCAAAAGATGCTCTTCCAAAATAAAAGAGAACAGAATATTGATAAATGAAATAAAATGGATGTACCTCAAGCAGATTAT
The DNA here is from genome assembly GCA_029593785.1 of Cabassous unicinctus. Lineage (NCBI taxonomy): Eukaryota > Metazoa > Chordata > Mammalia > Cingulata > Chlamyphoridae > Cabassous > Cabassous unicinctus. The sequence continues at coordinate 23,088 of JAQZBX010026309.1, forward strand.
GGTGAGTGAAAAACAGCAATCTTAAAAGGTTACATAGTGTATGAGGATATTTATATACCATTCCTTAAATAACTAAATTATAGAATTGGAGAACACATTAGTGGTTGCAGAGGTTAGGTGTGGGGATGAGGCATGGAGATGGAACTCTGTGCTAATGGAATTTTTCAGTATCTTGATTTTAGTGATGGTTATACAAATCTACACATATGCCAAAATTACGTAGATTTGCACATGCACAAATACACACAAACTCAAATCAAAGCATATTAGAATGAAAACCTGAATAAGGTCTGAGGTTTGTCTCCCTATCAAATTCCTCATTTTGATATTGTACTATAGCTATGCAATAGAGATTTTATTGTGAAGGGTACACAAGAACTCCCTAAATATAAAGTATATTTGCCATTTCACAAAATTTGAGAATTGTAACCAATTTAAATGTATCCTTCAGTGGTATTACAGTCACAATTTTGTGCTATCATCACCACCATCAATTGCCAAGAGTTTTACATAACCCTAAAAAGAAATTCTGTACACATAAAGCAATAATTCCCTGTTTTCCTGTCTCTCTGTCCTCTGGCAACTGGTAATCTACTTCCTGTCTTTATGGATTACATATTTTAGATATTTCATGCAGGGGAAATTATATGTTTTTCCTTTTGTGTCAGGATTATTTCATCAAAATAATGTTTTAAAGGTTTACCATATTGTACCATGTATCACAATTTCATTCCATTTTATAAATGAATTGTATTCTATTGTAGGTATATAACACCTTTTTTTGTCCATTCATCTGTTGAAGAACAAATGGGTTGTATTTGGCATTTGGTTATTGTGAATAATGCTGACATAAAGAGTTATGAACACATACATTTAATTTCTGCTTTCAGTTACTTTGGGTATATAAGTAGGAACAGAATTGGTGGGTCGTATGGTAAGTGTATGTTTATATTTTTGAGAAACCACCAAAAGTTTCTTCCACAACAGCTGCACCATTCCATATTTCCACCAACAGTGTACAAGGGTTCCAACTTTGCTGCATTCTTATCAACATTTCATGGTTTCTATTTTTAACTAATAGCCATCCAAGTGGGTGTGAACTGATGACAAATGATGATGATTTTCATGTGCCTATTGGCACATACATATATCTTCTTTGTAAAAATGTCTACTGAAGACATTGACCCATTATTATACCTTGTTTAGTTGTAGCAGTTATTTATATATTCTGAACATAAAGCTTTTAAAGGATATAAAATATGCAATGTTTTTCTCACAATCTGTAGGCATTTTTTTCCCCAATTTCTTGGTATTGTCTTTTAAGGCAGAAAGTTTTTAATTTTGATGAATTTGTGTATTTTTTTCTTTTGATGTTCATGCTTTTGTTGTCATATCAAATAATCATTGCAAGATGAAACGTGATGAACAATTTCCCCTATACTTTATTCTAAGAGATTTATTGATTTAGCTCTTATATTTAAGTTATTATTCCATTTTAAGTTTATTTTTGTTATCATGTGGGGTACTGGTCTAATTTCATTCTTTCATACATTTGCTGTAGTGAATATTCTTTCCCCAATTAACATACTTGACACCTGTTTTGAAATTCAACTGTACCTACATATGTGGGTAGATTTCTATACTTTATTATATATATATTTTTTAATTTTAAAAATAATTAGATTACATAACTGTTACACAAAAAATATAGGGATTCTCATATGCACCACTACCCACACCTCTCACACCCTCCCACATAAACAACATTCTTCATTACTGTGGCACATTCATTACAATTTATAAATGTATCCTGGGGCATTGCCACTGAGCATGGGGCATTATAAATGTATCCTGGGTCATTGCCACTGAGCATGGACCATAGCTCATATTGTAGATTACACTGTCTCACACACAATTCTGCAGGTTATGGGAAGTTATAAAATGGCCTGTATCTGTCATTGCAATGTCATTCAGGATGATTCCCAGGTCTGACAAAGCCCCCAAATTACACTTGTTTTTCCCTCTCCCTGCCCCCAGAGCCTCCATTGGCTACTGCCTTCACATCAATGTTGTAATTTCTTCCATTGCTAGAATCACAATTAGTCTATAGCAGAAAACAAGTAAGTCCAATCTAGTCTGTAGTACATTCTCCAATCCTGAGGATTCTGGGATGGTGATGTCCACACCACCTCTAATGAAAGGGGTCTTTGATCCCATACAGTCAATAGTTGCAGGCTGTCTCATTTCTTTGGTATGGTGGTTGTCAGTCCTCATGTATCTGTTAGTTGTCCTGGGTGAATCCAATGAACTGGAGAGTAGGTACTGCAACTCTGCTGAGGTAAGTAGGTACTGTCCAGCTGACACATGGACAATCCAAATATTCCAGTCTTTTGGATGTATACCTACAAACTGTAACACCAAGTATATATTTAAATAGAAGGGACAGATGGGCCATATGTGGTGAAGTCATAACTGAGTCCAACTCTGTCACTCTCAGGATCACAAATGCCAAAGTAGGGCCTACTGCCAATACACCAAACTCCAGAGCTATCTGCCCTGACCATAGGACCAGGGTGTCTCCAGTGCCCTCCGGAGAACCACTATTTGGTGTAGAATCCAATTTGGCAGTCTATGAGATCCTGCTGAGATGTGCATAGACATTTCCTCTTGGATGAACTTCCAACATGCTTTGAAGTCTCTTAGCCATATAAACTCATTTGTCTTTACTTTTCCCCCCTTTTATTTGAGGTGTTTTTCCAGTTGCATTGCTAGTTGGTGCTTGGTATTAATCCCTCGGTGCCAGGAAGGCTCATCCCCGGGAGTCATGTCCCACACTGGGGGAAAGGGAATGTATTTATATGCTGAGTTTGGCTTATAGAGAAGCGACATTTGAGCACAAAGGAGGCTCTCAGGAGGCAAATTTAGGCACCACACAACACTAGGCTAAGTTTCAATTTCAAGAGCAAAGGCTCACAAGCATAGTCATCAATATCAAGTGCCCATCAATGAACCATCCTCCTCTACCAGTCAATGACCCTGCACTTGAGGGACTGTTGCTGCTTTATTGGAGAATATGGCAGAGCTCTTGAGGATGTGAATTCAATATTTTCTCAGTTACGATATGTACCTCCACCTACTGTGACAATGCACTGTCAACATTTGAATACATTTATATACCTTATATGTATGCCCAGGTGATCTTGCTCTCATGTATCCTCCATCACTGACACCCAACTACAATGATCCTCCTCTAACCCAGTTGTAACCCTTCTGTGACCAAAGCTTCATCCAAAATGAAGCTGGTAAAATAGCCAAATGAAATTAATAGAAAAATGAAATAATAATGATAGGTTTAAATATAAGAAATAAAATATTTAAAAATTTAAAAAACATAAAAATTAATTAAAATTAAAAGATTGGGATGTTAAAAACTAATGAAAATTTTTAATTTTTTTTTTTACATTTTCCCTTTTGTCACAGTAATATCTGTTGTCCTGTATGTTGAGTGACTTTTTTTTCCATTTATTCCCCCAGTATCTTACTTTATTTCATCGTGTTTTTAAAGCAGTTTTATGTCACAGTAAAGTCACATACGGAACACAGGGGACTCCCATATACCCAACATCCTCCCCCTCTTCATCTTTCCTGTATTAATACCTTTTTATATGTGTATGATACCTTTGTTACAACTGATATACAAATAGTGAAGCATAGCTACTAACTATGGTCAATTGTTTACATTATGCTTTATATTCTAGACCATATACTTTTATAAATTTTGGTAATATTTAACATGGTCTGTGTCCATCATTGGAAGATCATGTAGAACTTTTCCACTATGCACTAAATACTCCGTGTTCATCTATTCTATTCCTCCTTCCCCATCTCCTTGGAGTCCACAGCAACTCCCGACTTCACTCCTTGGATGACAAGATTCATAGCTACTTGCACAACACTGAGGTCTTGACACACTGGTTTGTCATCCCCTATTAGGAATCACAAATGTTCTCAAGAGACTCCCCACCCCCCTCTGTTTTTGAACATATCTGTCCTCCCCAGGATAGGAGTCCAACTCTTTCCCACTTATTATGTGGTTCTCTGCCCATTGATACTACACAGCATTTTTTACTGAACTGGAAAAACTAAGTATGAATTTTTTTTGGAAGTGCAAGAGGCCCTGAAGAGCCAAAGACAAATGAAAAAGAAAAATGAAATCAGACGTATCACACTACTTGACTTTAAAACATAGTACAAAGCTACAGTGGTCAAAACTGCATGGCATTGGCACAAGGATAGACACACTTACCATTGCAATTGAGTTGAGAATACTGTTATAGATCCTTGCATATACAGTCATCTGATATTCAGCAAGGTCACCCAGCCCACTCAACTGGGAGAGAATGGCCTCTTCAACAAATGGTGCTTGTAGTACAGGACTTCCATATCTAAAAGAATGAGAGAGGAACACTATCTCATACCTTATACAAAAATCAACTCTAAATGATCAAAGATCTAAATATAAGAGCCAAGAACATAAAGACTTTGGAAGATAATGTAGGGAAACATCTACACGACCTTGTAATAGGAAATGGTTTCATGAACTTCACACTCAAAGCACAAGCAGTGAAAAAAAAAGATAGAAAAATGGGAACTTCTCAAAATTAAAACCATTGGCACCTCAAAGGAGGTCATCAAGAAAGTAAAAAGGCAGCCTATGCAATGGGAAAAAATATTTGGCAACCATATATCTGATAGGAACCTAATATCCAGGATATATAAAGAAATCCTACACCTCGAAATAAAAAGACAAAGAACCCATTTAAAAATGAGAAAGTGATTTGAACAAACATTTCTCCAAAGAAGAAATATAAATGGCTAAAAAGCACCTGAAAAGATGTTCAACATCACTAGATATTAGGAAAATGCAAATCAAAACTACAATGAGATACCATCTTACACCCATTAGACTGGGGGCCATAAAAAACAGAGGACTACAATTGTTGGAGAGAATGTGGAGGAATGGGAACCCTCATCCACCGCTGGTGGGAATTTAGAATGTTCTAGTCATTGTGGAGTACTTTTTGGCAGTTCCTCAGAAAACTAACTAAAGAACTGCTATATGATCCAGCAATTCCACTTGGGTATATACTCAGAATAACTGAAAGCAAGGACATGAAAAATATATGCACACCTGTGTTAAGAGCAGCATTATTCACTATTGCCAAAACTTGGAATCAACCCAAATGCCCATCAACAGATGAATGGATAAACAAAATGAAGTACATACATACAGCGGAATATTTCTCACCTTTAAGAAAGAATACAGTGCTACACACAGCATAACATGGATGAATCTTTAGGACTTTATGTTGATTGAAGCAAGTCAGGCATTGAAGGAGAAATATTACATTACCCCACTGATATAGATTAAACAAATTGAGCAGACTCAGAAAGCTATTGTCTGAAAAATAGGATTAAACTAAATAGAAAAGGAGGAGAAGTTTGGGAGCCAATGTCCTTAGGGATGTAATTTATGATAAATTGAAAGTGTGTAGTTAGGCAATGAAGGGATATGACATGGGTGTAGGGATAGTATTGGGCTGGACAATGCAAGCTTGACAGAGGAGTGTGGTGGAGAGAATGGGTTGGACGGTCCATTGAACTGGATCGAGGTTTGGAGGAGGGAGTACATGAACACTGGGGATTGGTGGGTATGTGATTGAAAATATAATGATGAGAAAACTCTTTTGACAATATAACAGGAAAGCATTTCTGGTTTAGGGTGTTGGATGAAAGACATTTGGGACAGGGCATACTTGGGGCAGTCTTTGAGAGAATGTGCGAGTGATCATTTTGACATACTGTGCTGTATCAGTGGGGGTTGACCCACATAATGAGTGGGAAGGAGTTGGAATCCCATGATGGAGA
>JAQZBX010026310.1:0-29013 GCA_029593785.1 Cabassous unicinctus
AAAAAGAAGAAGAAGATGAAGAAGAATAAAGACTTTGGGGTCAGACAAAACCTTCCAGGACTGGCTCTGTCACACAGCCACACAGCTGCTGTTTCACTTCTGTGAGCCTCCTTTTCCTCGGCTGTAAAACGGGGATAATAATATTACTTCCCTTAAATTGTGGTTATGGGGATTAAATGATGGCATGTTAGTTAGGCATGGAGGAACCTCTCCATAAAAGGCGGCTCTTTTTAACAGCGCACCAGTGGCAGTGGTCCCACCTCCTGCCCACAACTTGTGAGCTCCCTGAAGGGACTGGAGTTACCTCCTCTTTCTCCCCCGCTACCCAGGGCCCCAACGATGCCAACAGCATGTGTGGAGGTTGCAGAGGGAACTGTTGGTCTTAGGGGATGAGAGAGGGGCATCCGTACGGAAATTCCAGCTCTCCATCTTCTAGAATTGGAGGAGAGGGAGACGCAACATGACTCCAGGTTTTAAAGGGGGCAGCGGACTTCTGAGCCCCCCACCTTTCCTAGGAATGGGGCTCAGAAGCCAGGGGGGTTGCAGGCCCGACTCAGAGAGAACTCACTCCGGGGACCCTGGGCAGGTCACTTTCAGCTTCGGGAGTCTCGGTTTGCTCGCGCGAGTCAGGTGGGTGTCCCGGCTTTCTGTCTGGGTGGCGTGGAGCGCGCGCAGCCGGATGCCGGTTCCGGGGCTTGGAGAGAACGTGGCTTAGTGGCTAGGCGCCGCGGGGCGGGTGGGGCAGCCGGGGCGGGCGAGCGGGCGTGGGGATTGGCTGCATGCGGGGCAGCACCGCTCGGGATTGGCCCGAGACGAAAGCGCAGGGTCGAACCTTTAAGAGGCGCGGAGGGGGCGTGCTGGGGAGTGTGTGCCCAGCCGACCCGGGTTTCCCAGTGTGCGGCGACCGTGGCGGCGGCGGCGGCGGCTACGACGCGAAAACAGGGGGAGCGCAGGCCTGTGGGGCAGAGGAGCGTCCCGGTCCCAGACGGCGTGGCCCGCGGGTCATGGCCAAAGGAGAGGGCGCCGAGAGCGGCTCCGCTGCGGGGCTGCTGCCCGCCGGGATCCTCCAAGCCGGTGAACGTCCCGCACAAGTAAAGGTGAGGGCTCGGCACCTTGGGCCGATGGCCAGGGGTGGGAGGCAGGCTGAGATGGGGACGAGGGGTCATCGGGGGATAGGCCTGGTTCTGGGACAGCTTGGGACAGCCTAGGGGCAGAAGAGGAGTCGGGGGTGCCCTATAGGAAGCGGGTAATGGAGAAGGTTTCTAGGCGTTGGCGTCCCCCTTTCCCCACCGCCACCCCGGAGAGGCTCCGCCGGTAGCTCCATGTGGCTCTGCCTCGCGGGCTCGGGTTCTTCTGTGTGAAGCCGCCCGGGTTTGCCGCCCTGAGAGCCGAAGAGACCTCAGAACCTGGGAAACTCCCATCGGCTCCCCTTTCTCTCCCCCTCTACACCCACGCTTTAGGCAGCGCCTACACTCCGACTCGGCTGTGTGCGCAGCTCAAGTTCATTCATAAGAACAAGGGCTCTGCTCTTAAAGGAGCAGCAGCCTCCAGGCGTTGTGAGTGTGTGTGTGCGCGCGCGGACGCGTGCGGGGCTTTGCTTTGCCTATGGTGCTTTGCACCTCTCAAATCGACCCCATCTCCAACCCTCTGGACGGAATGAAATCGGGCGGCCCCAGGGAGGGATCTCAGGCAATATGTTCCCCTGGGAAGTGGCCCCTTTTTCTTGGAAGGAGCCAGCGTGAGCAATTAAGGCTGCTACCATCTATGAGCAATCTCTACTTTCTCCCGGCAACCCAATCTGGCTAGTGCCCCACCCTGAGAGGGCCCAGCCCTGCCGCTGGAAGCCTCTCCGGTCTCCAAGGTCCCCTAGGAGCTGAGCAGAGGACAGCTCCTGGTTTGCCTGAAGCTCTGGCTGCCTACAGGGGCCAGGGGCGCTCTGGGACAGGTGGAGGGAACAGCTGTGCATGTAGCCAGCTGGGTCTAGCCCAGACAGCTCTCTAGGGCCCTCACCCAGTAGGCAGGTGGGTTCCTGCCTCTGAGCCAGGGTGGGAGCCTGGGCTGGGCTCAGGCAGCTCTAGGCGAGAGGATTTTCAGGTTGTGGCAGTTGGTGCCAGGCGGGGACAGGTCTGGCTGCTGAAGCATGCTCTCACTTTGTGACTTGGAAAGGAGCAGGGCTGTGGCCAGGGGTGTGTGGGGTGTGTGTGTGTGGGGGGGTGGGTGGAGTTCTTTGGGGATGGTGGGCTAATAAAAGTTTCCTCAGAACCTGGGGTGGGGGCATTGAGGGGTTACTTACTTAGGAGTTTGGAGTCTCCTTTTCCAGATTCCTAAGAACAGAGACTCCCTCTTCGGGTGGGGACAAGGCAAGGTAGAGTTCCTCCTGGCAGAGTTGGCTGGAGGGATGATCCTGCCTCTGGAAACTGCTAGGATGGAGGTCAGGATCTTGGACCTCTTTTCATCCTTTCCTCTTCTTCCCAGAAAGAACCAAAGAAGAAGCAACAGTTGTCCATTTGCAACAAGCTTTGCTATGCAGTTGGAGGGGCCCCCTACCAGGTGACAGGCTGTGCCCTGGGGTTCTTCCTGCAGATATACCTGTTGGATGTGGCTCAGGTGAGTGGGCTGAGCCCTCCATGGCTCCTCCAGCATCCTGAGGTAGAAAGGACTAGTGACTCCCCAGTAGGTTTACTCAGTTTTCCCCACCTGTGAAATGGGACCAGGAATGCCTACTTTGTGGCCTCTCAGAGTCACAGTGGATGAGCTGTTAGAGGGCTTTGGACTGTACCCAAGAGGGGAGTCTATCTCTAGTCCCAGAGTCTTAGCTGGCAAGGTCAGGCAACTCCTCCTTGCCTGGCAAGAGCGACAGAGCCTGGAGGGGTAGGTGGTGGTGTGAGGAAGAATGGAGCCTGTCGGTGACGCTATTCTTAGAAGAGACTGGCACACCGTGTCCCTGGCTGGACGGCATCAGGTAGCTTGGCTGAGAGCTTGGTGGATGTTGCCAGGCTTGTTGATGCTCATCCCTCCATCACCTGAGGAGCAGTGGACATGTCAGTGGGTAGAGGAGCCCTCAAGTGCTGAGCTAAGGGGTACCCCAGTACACAGGGCCTTTGACTGGGAAAGGCACTGAGGGCGGAGCAGGAGTCCTCTGTGCTTTGAGAAGCCTTGGCCAGCAGCCCGGCATCCTGAGAATTCGTCCTGTCTGGATGGGAGAGTGGGAGGCTGAACAGCCATGGATCCCAGGGCTTGCGCTACTGGCTGATTTTTCTAGGTAGCATCTGACTTTGCAAACGGGGCATCTGAGTTGTATCCATTTATAGGTGGGGAACACTGAGTCCCAGAAAGGATAAATGACTTCATTCAGCAGCTAGTTTTTGAGCAACTGCCATGGGCTGGGTCTTGAGATGAGTGCAAGGAGGAACCTGAAGTCAAAGTATAAAACTAGTGTAGTGAGTGCCAGAGCTGGGGAAGCCAGATTGGGGAGAGTGCAGTGTGCAGGAGGCCGCTAGCTTCTGGAGCAATAGCAATAGCAGGGCCTTGCTGGATTCAGGGGAATCCAGAGCAGCTATCTCTTTGGGGCCTAGAAGGTTCAGGGAAAGGGGGTTAGCTTGAGTGGGTAGTGACAGGCTGTTTGTGAAAAATGTCTATAGATTCCTTTTTCCACATCCAAGATAGAGGTTGATCCTGTCAGATTGGGGTGATAATTCCCTTTATACAGGAGGAGAAACTGAGGCTCACTGTGTTCACCCAGCTAATGCTAATTCTAATACCAGGAAGTTGGGGCTCAGGGTTGGGAGAAACAGGGAAGGAAATTAGTCTGGATTTATTCTACTTGTGGGAGTCTTTTCAAGGGCAGTGGAAGGGAAGAAATCAGGGGATGGATCTGGGAAAGATTCTGGAGAAGCACACAGTACAGCTCGCTTTTGGAGAACTGTGATTGTCATGATTATTAACAAGGCAAGTGAGGATATTTAAGGCCTGGATGGGAGCAGCACAGGGTCCCAAGGACCTGGTTGAGGGAGGAAGGGGGATCCTGCTTTTCCCCAGTGAGGTCTCAGGTAGGTAGAATGAAGAGGGCTTCATCTTCTGCCTCTCCCCCTTTCCAGGTGAACCCTTTCTCTGCCTCCATCATTCTGTTTGTGGGCCGAGCCTGGGATGCCATCACGGACCCCCTGGTGGGCTTCTGCATTAGCAAAACCTCCTGGACCCGCCTGGGCCGCCTCATGCCCTGGTGAGTGGAAGAGGCTCCTTCAAGGTGGCAAAAGATGGGGCTTCTGGCACGGCATGCCTGACCCTCGTTTCTCTCTCTGCCTTTTCACAGGCTGGGGGGTGAGGAGAAGGAATGACGCAAAAGTCCAAGCGTGTTGAAACCTCGGCTGCCCCAGGCACAGGCTCTAGGGCACCCAGCCAGTTCATTTCCAGATTGGCCCCAGTGCTGGGCTGGGCTGCTCCCCCGGCCCAGGCACCAGGGCTCCCCTGTGTTGTCTCCTCCTCTTGGTAAAGCTGGTATTCTAACTGCTCCCACTCTCCATTGTGGCAGAAGCAGTATTGCATAGAGGATTGCACTCTGGCTCATGTCATCTCTGAGCCTCAAGTTTCTTCATCTGTAAAATGGGGATAAAAATTATGCTGATTTCACAGAGTTGTGGGGAACATTAAATGTTTTTTGTTTATTTTTTAATTATGTAAAGTACTTAGAATAGTACCTGCAGTGCCTGGTACGTATTAAGTGATATATGCTTTGGCTAATTTTTCTATCATGGTGGCTCCTGGGGGGGCAAGGGGTAGTAGTCGTAACCTCTGAGACTCTGTGATGAGAACTACCTCTCCCCTTGGTATAAAGCCTATATGGCTCAACTCCAGAAGATGGGAGTGGTGGTGGTGGTGGTGACCAGACGGCAGTGGAGGGGGGCAGGGGGTAGACAGGACAGGCTGACAGGCCAGAGTTCTGGTTCCCTCCAGGACATCCTGCTTCAGGGGGTATAGTGGGGGGGGGCACCCCTTTCATCTCTAGCCCATCCAGGCTCAAGTGGGCGCCTTCCTGTCCCAGGGGCGCCTGTACCTGATCTCCGGCCTTCAAAGCTCTTCCCGTAGCCCCCGGCCACCTCCCCCCAGCTTCCTTTCCCACGGGGGCCCCCTCCCACTCTAATCCGCCAGCCCCTGGCTAAGACCCAGGTTGGAGTCTTTGATCGAGGCTTCAGGCCATGGGCAGGACAGTCTGCCTTACCTGGACAGGCTGCTCCGGGGTCCCGGCGAGCGAGCCAGTGGGTGAGGCTGGGCCCTGGCAGCCCGCGGGAGGCGGGGCTCTGCTGCCACATCGCCTCATGGGGCCCAGCCAATGGGAGGCGGCTGCTGGGCCAGCTCAGCATGGCAGCAGCCCGGGTGACTCCCAGTCACTTTGGGTTCCTCAGCTGCCTGGAAGAGAGGATGGAGTGTTTGAGGAAGTCTGAAGGAAGAGCCCTTGTTCTTTGGGCAGGTGTGGTTGCCAGCTTGGGGAAGTTGCTGAGGGCCCTTCGGGCTATTTTCTGAAACAGTGTGGTTTCTGTGTGTGCGTACTCACCTGTCTGGTGTGACCTCTGAGTGGTCCCCCGACCCCTGTGTCTGTGAGCACACACTCGATCACTTGGGCTGAGGAGCTGCTGTGTGTGCACCCCCTGTCCATTCCGTGGTGAGGACCGGGCGCCTCCTCAGGCCTGGAGACTCGGCCACCCCTACTCCTTTCAGTGTAGGAAGAGGGAAAAGGCTGGGCCTTTCGGGGTGGCTGAGACACAGCAGGGATGGTCTCATGGCCTCGCACCAGGGCGCTGTTCTCCAGTGCAGCGCCCTGGCGGTGGGCCTGCACTCCAGGACCCCAGCTACCCTATGCTGCCTCTCCTTCTGATATGATCGTCACAGCAAACACTTCCTGTGTCTCAAGCACTGTTCTACATTTTAATATCAAGTCATTTAAACCCCAAAACAACCCTATGAAGCAGAGCCAATGTCCTTACAGTGGCCGTGAGGCCCCCTGCAATCTGGTATCCCATTTCCTCGCCAGCCTCATCTTCTAATTTTCTCCCCCTTGCTCACTCCACTCCAGCCACCCCGGCCTCCTGGCCCTTCCCTAGACATGCCAGGCCTTGGGACCTGCGCCCCAACTGCTCCCCTTGCCTGGCATGCTCTTGCCTCAGGCTCCGTCTCAGCCAGGTCTTGGCACAGATGTCACCTCTAGGAGGCCCACCCCATCCTCCCAGTTGTGAGTCATACCCCATACTCACTTCCGGTTCCCTTTAGCTTGCTCTTCTCCATAGCACTTACCACCTTCTAACATGTTATATAATGTTTTAATATAGTTATTTTTTCTGTCCACCAACTAGAATGTAAGTTCCCTGAGGGCAATGATTTTTGTCTGTTTTGTTCACTGATCTATCCTGAGCAATTAGAATAGTGCCCAGCACATAATTGGTAGGTGCTTTTATTATCCTTATTTTACAGATGAGGAAATGAGCCACAGAGACGTTAAGTAACTTGCCCAAGACCAAGTTAGAGTTAATCAGGAGAGCCAGAATTGGATCCCCAGAAGTGTGGCTCCACAGGCTATTCTTTAAACCACTGCACTCTCCTGCTGTTCTGTACTGATATCATAAAGTTAGTCCTTCCTGAGGTCTAACCACTTGTGATTATATGGGACTCCCATGGGGGGGGGCAGGCATTTGCCCCCTTATAGTTGTTTCATTGGGCTTGATTCTCCTACCTTCTTTGCCTGGAGTTGGTCCCCTGTTCCCTGCCCCAGCTTCCCCGGGGGTGAACAGTGCATGTGCACATGTGAAAACATGCAGGTGTTGGGATTGCTCCTTCTGCTGGCCTCCCCACCTCCCTGCCTCACTGCCCGAGGGCTTGGCTTCCGTTCTCAGCCTCACCAATCCCTAGGAAGCCCCTGCCTCGGGAGCCCTCACTCAGACTCGGGATTTGACTTTCTCATGGTCCATGCTAAGGATTTTCAGTTCCCTGCCCAGTCTACCCTTCCAGGCCTGGCTATCAGCCACTTCCCAGAGGCCCTGAGGCAGGATTTGGGGAGAGGAATTTCCTTCCCAGTGCACACCCTGTGGAGCTGAACAGCAGTCCAGGTTGAGCCTGGCTTCTGGGGTCCTGCCCCCACTCAGACCTTCCTCTTCCTCAGGATCATCTTCTCTACCCCCCTGGCTGTCATTGCCTACTTCCTCATCTGGTTTGTGCCTGACTTCCCTCGGGACCAGGCCCTGTGGTACCTGCTTTTCTACTGCCTTTTTGAGACGCTGGTCACGGTGAGTGTGGGTACGTCCCCTGGGTGTCTCTGGAGGGGGACCTCCAGGCTTGGTGCCTGAAGCTGCACCTGTCTGTCCGTCATCTGACTAGCTGAGGGCCTCTCTTCCATGCCAGTGTTTCCACGTTCCCTACTCAGCTCTCACCATGTTCATCAGCACAGAGCAGAGTGAGCGGGATTCTGCTACTGCATACCGTAAGTCTCTCCCTAGCCGGCCTGATCCCACCCTCTGGGGACCTTGGGTCCCTCCACTTCCAGACCCTCCTGCCACACTCCTTCCCCTGGGGACCCAGCTCTCCACTCTGTTCTTGGGAGTGGGTATGAATCCATTTTAAAAACAACTCAGCTTGCTTTTTGCTCCGGTGAGGCCCAGAGAGGTGCAGGAACTAACTAGAGGTCACACAGAGCAAGGCCATGAGTTCAGGCCAAGGTGCCATCTGCTCTGCCACCCCATACTCACCCTACCTGGACCTGCCACTGTCACACCTGGGGCTAGCGCTGGCCTCCCGTCCATCTGACCGTCCTCTTTCGGGGTCCACGAGCCATGAAGCCTGGCCCAAGGACCTCCTTTTCACTGCCCAGGGATGACCGTGGAGGTGCTGGGCACAGTGCTGGGCACAGCGATCCAGGGGCAAATTGTGGGCCAAGCAGACACGCCTTGTCTCCAGAACCCCAATGGCTCTGCAGTGGCTGTGGAAGGAGCCAATCGCACGCACAGCACCATCTCACTCAGAAAAACGGTGAGGCCCTCTGGCAGGGCAGGGTTTTGGGAGATGAAGGAGGATGGGGTAGTTTGCAGTCATCCTAAAAATAGTAATAGCTAGCATTTATTAAGTGTTGGACCTTTTATCTGTAGTACTTTTCATATACCCACTTTGCAGATAAGGAAACTGAGGCTTAGAGAGGCTGCATAATTTGCCCAGGGTCAAAGAGCTGTTAGTTGCAGAGACTAGATTTGGGGAGATTTGAACTGTGGGCTCTCAGACTCCAGCCTGGCTTCTTTCTACTTTGTTCATCTGAACTTTTTCCAGCCTTGGGAAGCAGCAGTAGACCCAGGATGATTCTCCCATTTCACAGAAAGAGAGAAGGAGGCCCCCAGAGGAGAAGGGATTGGCCCAAGATTATTGAGTGGGGCTGCAGGGAGTTGGGATGAGATTAGACTGTCTTTCTCTGTGCCCCCTTCACCCCCTTTATAGCAAAACGCATATCTGCTGGCGGCAGGGGTGATCGCCTCCATCTATGTCATCTGTGCTGTTATCCTGACCCTGGGTGTGCGGGAGCAGAGAGGTAAGAGGGGCCCTGGGGAGGGGCACAGGCCTCAGCACAGTGTGGCTTTGCATCCTCTGCCTTGGCCTTGGGCTTTGGGAGGAGCCTGTGCCCCTCCTCACTGTCCCCTCTGGCCCCCAGAACCCTACGAGACCCAGAAGGAGCCCATGTCCTTCTTCCGCGGTCTCCGACTGGTCATGAGCCATGGCCCATACGTCAAGCTCATCGCCGGCTTCCTCTTCACCTCCCTGGCCTTCATGGTGAGTAGGGCCTGACATGCCCAGCCTGAGAGGGGGGTGCACTGGGGGTGGGGTAGGCAGAGGACTCAGGATGTGATATAGCCTGAGGGGCAGGTAGAATGGGGGTGGGATGACTCTGCAGCATGGAGGGGCATTGGGAAGCTCAGCCCAGCATCACCTCCTTTGTCTCACCCTGCCCCACCTCCCAGCTGGTGGAGGGGAACTTCGCCTTGTTTTGCACGTACACCTTAGGCTTCCGCAATGAATTCCAGAATCTACTCCTGGTCATCATGGTACGTGTGGGGCCGGAGGGTATGTGGGCAGCCTGGGCCACGGGGCATGCATTGTGAGATGAGTCTCTGGACAGCCAAAGGGTATTTCCCGGGCTAGTCAAAGATCATGAAGACATGAGGGAGGCTTCCCAGAACATTCAGTTGGACCTGCCTTACATATTGCATGGGTAGGACCGTAAGAGAAAGATTTGGGGGCTGCATGTAGAGAAACAGCAAAAGCAAAGGTGTGGAGGCCAAGAAATTGGCGGAATGTTGAGACGCTCAGAGGTGCGAGAAAGCAGGAGATAAGAATGGGGCTGGATCTCAGTCCCTCTGGGGAGCGTCGCAGGTGCCTGGCAACTCTCTCATTCTCCAGATGTCTTCTGGCTGCTGCTGAGCAGGGCTGGTTTTGGGGGTCTGAGGAAGGGCTGAGGGTGTTCCATGGCTCTAACGCACCTCCATCGTTCCCCTCATCCACCCACAGCTCTCGGCTACGGTCACTATTCCCTTCTGGCAGTGGTTCCTAACCCGGTTTGGCAAGAAGACAGCTGTGTACATTGGGATCTCAGTGAGTAGGGCTGGAAGGGTAGGGCCTCGGTGGAGTTGAGGTTGCTGGAGGGAGCCTCCCACCTGACCTAGCTTCCTACACCCTATCCCAGTCAGCAGTGCCATTTCTCATCTTGGTGGCTCTCATGAAGAGTAACCTGATCGTCACATACGTGGTAGCTGTGGCAGCCGGAATCAGCGTGGCAGCTGCCTTCTTGCTGCCCTGGTAAATATGTGTAGGCCCAACCAAGATGCTCCCCGCCCTCCACCCCAGCTCTGAAACTCCTTGGGGAGAGTTCTGTGGGGCTTCTCCCTCAGGCCATTTTGCAGATCCAGGTTGAGAGTGGGACAGGCCCGCCCCATCCTGTTGTTTAGGTTGTGCACTGTGCAAGAACACCTAGCTGAGGGGGCACATGGGGGCTAAAATCTGGCCTGACACCACTTACCAAGCTGAGCACCTAGAGTGGGGCTACCTCATCTCAGAGGAAGGGGCCCTGTTGACTAATTCACATGAAGGCGCCATCCTCTCACTGAGCTGTGTACCTGTGGGGCTGCATCCTTCAGGGCACCGCCTCTTGTCCTTGACTCAGAGGCACCATATGAGCTACAGGTGGCCTGCAGTTGCTAGATGAGTGGTTCCTCATGGCTGCCCCCTACCTGCACAGGTCCATGCTGCCAGATGTCGTTGATGACTTCCACCTGAAGCAGCCCCACTCCCATGGAACCGAACCCATCTTTTTCTCCTTCTATGTCTTCTTCACCAAGTTTGCCTCTGGAGTCTCACTAGGCATCTCCACCCTCAGTCTCGAGTGAGTGAGGTGGGGGCCTGCAGAGGGGCTGGGCTGGTAAGGCCAGGCTCTGGGTGCCCCATCCTCACTGCTCCCCTGCCCACTGGGTCCCACAGCTTTGCCGGGTATCAGACCCGTGGCTGCTCCCAGCCTAAGCTCGTCAAGCTTACGCTGAAGATGCTGGTGACCATGGCTCCCATCGTCCTCATCCTGCTGGGCCTGCTGCTCTTCAAGCTGTATCCCATCGACGAGGAGAAGCGGCGGCAGAACAAGAAGGCCCTGCAGGCTCTGAGGTGAGCGCAGAGGGGGCCGGAGGGAGAGTCACCCAGTTCAAGCCCTCAACTTGTGCCTCTTCAGATAGCCTGCCCTGTGGCCCAGTCCAGTCTTCCCTCCCGCATGGTATCCCCTTGATGGTCTCCTCTGCCCCTTCCTGCTGCCGATTCTTAATGATTGCTTAGCTCTGTACCAGGCATCGTGCTGAATGGCTTTACATTTATTCATTCGGCAAATTCATACTGGATGCCCACTATATGCTGGGCACTCTTCTAGCAAAACAAAGACCCCTGCCTTCGTAGAACTTATGTTTTAGGGAATGTGCATTCAAATCTTCTGTACTCCTCCAACAGTGAGATTCTTAGCATTTCCCCTCTGCAGATGAAGAATCTGAGGCTTAACCAGCTGCTAAAAGTAGAACTGGGGTTTGAGCCCAGGCATTCTGCCTCCAGAGCTTGCACTTTTAACCACTCTCCTGGCATGCAGGATTTAAGGTGTGGCCTGAGCTCTGCCTTTTGGGAGACCAGAGGGCAGGATGCGTGAGTAATGACGGTCCATCAGCCAGCCCAGGCCAGAGCGCAGTCGGGGATTGTAGCGCCCAGTGGGCAGCTAGGACAGTGACCAGACCAGCTAGCAGTTTCTGGGCTGAAAGTAGGAGCGTGCAAGCCCTCTACGTCATGTGGTTTAGACGGTTCTAACTGGTGAAGACCACAGGGCCAAGATCCCATGAGGAATGAGGCCGGTGGGGCCAGGGAGGGATAAAGAGCTTCCTCCAACCTGTCTCCTCTGGCTCTGCAGGGAAGAGGCCAGCAGCTCGGGCTGCTCTGACACAGACTCCACAGAGCTCGCCAGCATCCTCTAGGGCCTGCTGTGGTGCCCAAAGCCACCATGCACAGGGCCTGGGTCACCAGGCCACACGGAGGGATCTGAGCCTGCTTGTCCGCTTGCTGGCCTCCAGGTGCCAAGGAAGGGAGCCAAGACCCAAGAGTGAGCACTCCAGGACACCCGTGCCCACTGTGGTTCGGCCTCCTGCCTCCCCTCTGCGCGCCCACAGGGCCAAGCCCTGGGACTGCTACTGTGAATATGCCAAGGACTGATTGGGCCTTGCCCAGAACACTAATGTAGAAACTTTTTATACAGAGACTAATTGATAACTTAATGACTGTGTACATAGAAATGTGTGTGTGTGTGTATATGTCTGTGAGCTATTAATGTTATTAATTTTCATAAAAGCTGGACAACAGAGCTGCCTGTTTCTGTCTTTGTCCTCAGTCACACACTGAGCCCCTCTGTGCCAAGACTCAGATGGTGAAAAGGAACACTGAGCCATGGGTGTCGCTGGGTAGGAGATGTGCCTGGATGTGTGACGACAGCTAATATTTACTAAACACCTACTCTCTACCAGGCATGGCCTGAAGGATTTACATGTACTTTGCTGGTATTCTTATTTAGTCTTTGAGACTATCTTGTTAAGTCAGGCTTGTCCCCAATTTAAATATAAGGAAACCCAGCTCTAGTGTAGGGAAGGACTTGGCTAAAGTCCTGGGCCCAGGAATGACCTACCTGGAATTCCATCCCAGCTGTGCTGGGCCTCTGCATACCTTCACCACCACCTCTGCTCTCCTGTGCCTGAGAACGACTGCTCTGCCCACGCCTGTGCTCCCTGCTTCCCGCCCTGAGTTAGCCTGAGCATGTGGGGCCCACTGTGCTGGCAAGGCTTTAGGACTTTGGATTCAGGACTCTTGTAGAGTCCCTGGAAACCTTTCTCCACAATTGTTATTCATAGGTTGGAGGGTGAGAATGTACCTGGCTGGGTATGTTGGAGGTGGGGGGTGGGAAGGGGTGTGTCACCACTGGTGTGCTGGTAAAAAGCCCCTTCCAGCAGGGAGAGGAGTTTGTAGCATTTGCTGATTTCTATGGTTTTTTGGGGTGAACAGTGTCTCCCAAAATTCAAGTCCTAACCCCTGGTCCTGTGAATGTGACCCTATTTGGAAATAGAATCTTTAAAGATATCCCTAATCCAATAAAATATCCTTATAAGAAGAGGGATTGGAGACAGAGAGGAGAACACCCCATGACAACTGAGGCAGAGAACACCATGGGCTGCTGGCAAGCTGCCGCCAGAAGCCAGGAGAAGAGTATGGAACAGGTTCTCTCCTACATGTTTCAGAGGGAGCATGACCCTGCTGACACCTTGATTTTGAACTTCTAGTCTCCCAAACCATGAGACCATAAGTTTTTGTTGCCTTGATCACCCCATTTGTGGTACTTTGTTACAGCAGCCCTGGGGAACTAACACATGGTGTAAATACTCCCGTCACAGCCAATTGCTGGTTAGCAATGGCTGTGCCATCTTGCAGAATGCCTGGAAAATCTAACACTCGGCTCTCACGAGCTGGTAGGAGCTTGCTTCAGCATACCACTGGGTCTCACACACTTAGGCCAAGCTCTGAAACCCACAGGAGAGCAAAGCTGGCAGGATCCAGGGGCTACTAACCCATCTCCCCAGAGATGAAGATTAATCGGACTTGGTTTTAACCTTGGGTGTGGGGCTTTATCTGGGGGAAAGGGGACCCTCCATTTGTGCTGATGGGGCTCTGGCAAGCCACTTTAATCTTTAACACTTACAAAGCAGTACTATGTGCTGTGCACTGTTATACGTGCTTTATAAATACTGATTCAATTAGTTCTCATAACCTCTCTATGAGGTGGGTATAATTATCATCTCCATCTTATAGATAAGGAACTCCTCCAAAGTCACACAGTGAATGGAGGAACTGGTATTTGAATCTAGGCTCTCTGGCTATAGGGCCCCTGCTCTTAATCATTACCTTAGGCTGTCCCAAGCCTATATATGGACCACTATAGTTTTGCTACCACCAAGCCAGGTCCCACCATCTTTGGAGCTGCCCTCCCAGGGCTGAAGCCGCCTGAGCAAAGCAGGAACCTTGAACTGTGGCCTGGGGTCTGTAGCTGGGGCACTCAGGAACTCTGAGATAATGTTTGCTGAGGCTCATGCTTTTCCTCTCCCTCTAATCTTTTTCTTTCTTTCTTCCTTCCTTCCTTCCTTCCTTCCTTCCTTCCTTCCTTCCTTCCTTCCTTCCTTCCTTCCTTCCTTCCTTCCTTCCTTCCTTCCTTCCTTTCTTTCTTTCTTTTTCTTTCTTTCTTACTTTCTTTCTTTCTTTCTTCTTTCTCTCTC
This sequence comes from Cabassous unicinctus, assembly GCA_029593785.1. Taxonomy (NCBI): domain Eukaryota; kingdom Metazoa; phylum Chordata; class Mammalia; order Cingulata; family Chlamyphoridae; genus Cabassous; species Cabassous unicinctus. Next base: position 13,857 of record JAQZBX010026310.1, read on the forward strand.
TTTCTTTTCTTTCTTTCTTTTTCTTTTCTTTCTTTTGTAACTTCCTAAATTGCTCAAGCTTGCCTCCTTCCAGTCCCTACAAAATCACTTCCCTGAGGCTTATCTTCTCTCACCAGAATCTCTCACATTTATTTCCTCAGACTCACCATGATAATTGAGTCACTTGCCTGTTTGTCTGTTTAGAGTTCCTTCTGAGTCTTCATTGCCTCCAGGAGGAAGTCTGAGCCCCTGCTGACCTCCCCAGCCCCAGCGCTAGGTGCAGCCTTCCCGCAGACCTCCTGCCTAGCCCTGGAACACACCTCTGGCCTCTGCTGCCCCTGCCTGGTCCACCTGGCAGGCACTCACGCAATATGTCTTGGCTCAGGCATGCCTCTCTGAAGCGGTTCCTGGGTACAGCTCTGAGAATCCATGCCCTCTTTATCGTGGTACCCTCACTCTGAACCCAGGGCCAGGCAGGCAGGTTCAGGTGGGGTGCATGGAGCTGAAGGAATGTGAGCTATGGCTGGAGAGGGCTTTGGCCCTGGGCCATGCCCAGTTCCCATAGACTCACTATGATACTGCTCTCTGGGTCTCAGTTTCTCCCAACTACACAATGGGGATTTGGAATTGAAGACCCTTGCATCTCCCTAGTTTTCATGCTTCCAGAAAATTGCTTTCCTCCTCCCTGCTGAGTTCTGGGGGGATGGTTTGGGATAGGACAGGTAGGAGAAGTGGGAAAGTGCACTGGGATCCCAGAAACCCCTTGGGCCACTCCGTGTTCCTTTTGGACAGCTCACACCTGCCCATCCTTTGGGAAAAATGCCACCTTGATTTTCTCTTGGCATCCAGCATTACTACAACAAATTCTGCCTCTCCCTCTCCACTTCGTCCTGGTCCCCTCGCCTTATTAACCACAACCTGGGATCTGCTAAGGACCAGGTGTGGCTCTGGCCCCACCTACTGGAAGAAAGTTGCAATAGCTCAACATCGTAAAGAAGAAATTCCATTGACTGGCTCTACGACTTGGCCATCCTTTTACTGAACAAATATTTACAATGGACCTACTATGTGTCATGCACCGACTATGCTCTGGGGATAAAATGGCAAACAAAACAGAGTTCAGACTTTTGGTGGGGATCAACCACAAATAAATAAATAGATAAATAAGATAGCGTCAGATTGTAATAGGCACCATTAAATAAATAAGCAGGTGATGTGATGGAGGAAACAAATGTAGAGGATGGTTTAGATTGGATACCCAGGAAAGAACATTCTGAAAAAGTGACATTTGACCTGAATCATGAAGAAGGAGAATTAGCCAGACATTTGAAGAGTTTGGGGGAAAGCATTCCAGGTGGAAAAGAAAGCCAGCACAAAGACCTGGAGGCGGGAAAGGGCTTGCTATACTCATAGTGCAGAAAGGAGACCAGTATGGTAAGAATGCAGAGCAGATGGTGTGAGCTGGGATTGGAGAGGTGGGCAGAACCAGAGCACCCAGGCCCTTGTGGTCCATGGGAAGAGCTTGAATTTTATTTTGAGAGGAGTCAAAAAGCCACTGATGAGATTTAAGTGGAAATCACTTTTAAGTGGAAAAGTGATTTACATTTTTAAAAATGTTGCCCTGATCACTATATGATTAGAGAGGGGTAAAAGTGGAATGGAAGAGAGCGTTTGGAGGCTCTTATAAGACCCAGGAGAGATTGTTGGTGGCTCAGACTGGGGTGGAAGACATTTCACATTACCCTTCTGAGACTCCCATCTACAAAGTGTGGCCCGATACTCCTGCCGCCTTCAAATCAGAAGAGGCAATGTGCAGAGTCTGCTTGTGCATTATGATTCCAGGGGAGGAAACAGTGTCAGGTCCTGTGCTAAGTGTGGGGAATACAGCAGAGATCTGTCTTTATGGACATTTTCCCTGCCTGGGTAAACTAATATTAACTGAGTAAATAAGGATGACACGAATGTTACAAGGAAGAGCAAGGAGATATGGAAATGTGTAACAGACTCGAAAAAAGTTGAAATCTCCTGCCCCAAGATCTAAAGGAAGAGTAGGAGTTAGTCAGGTAAAGAGAAGAAGGGAGGAGAATTTTCCAGGGAGAAGGAACAGCATGTGCTAAAGCTCAGAGGCCAGGGAGATCAAGGGGTCAAAAAATGGAAAGAAGACCAGTGTGACTGGAGCACAAAGTCTGAAGGGGGGGGATGCAAGGTAACGCTTGGAGTGGAGGCAGAAGCAGATCGTGCAGGGCCTTTTGGGCTACGTTAAGCATTTTGGTCTATCCTAAGAGCAGAGGGAAGCCCTTGGAGAGTTTTAAGTAGGAGATCCATACGATAAATCAAGGATTTAGAAAGATAACATCAGCTTCTCTGTGGAGAAAGGATTGAAGGAAGTAAAATTGGGAGCAGAAGGACTAATGAAGAGGATGCTCTTGTAATGTAGGTAGGTAATGAAAAGAACCAAGTTGGGGTGGTAGCAGGGGAGATGGAGAAAAAGAGGACAGATTCGGCAGATAGGTGACTGGATATAATTGAGAGAGAGAGAGAGAGAGAGAGAGAGAGGGAAATGAAGGTGATGCCCAGATTTCTAACTTGGAAAAAAAATGAGTGGTATCTCTGCTCACTAACATAGGCAGAACTGAAATATGAGCAAGTTTGGGGAGCGGAACGATCCATTTGTCACTGTTTGTATTATTTTCTTATAAATAAGGAATAAATCAAATTTAGAAATTCCACTAAGTCAGGAACAAGGATATACACTATCACCACTACTATTTAACATTTTATCGGCAATATTAGTCAAAGCAATTAGACAAGAAAAAAATAGAAAGGAATAGTAAAATTATCAGTTTTTTTTTTTTTATCAATGCTATGTTAATATTCCAGGAGAACCCAAACTAATCAGCTGAAAAACTATTATGAACAACAAGAAAATTCAATAAAGTAATGGGATAGAAAATTAGTATACAAAAATCAATACCCTTTATATATACAAACACAATCAATTAGAACTATACTGTTCAACATAATAATCACTAGCCACTTGTGACTATTTAAATATAATTTAAAATGTTTAAAATGAAATAAAATTCAGTTTCTCAGTTACACTGGTCACATTTTAAGTTCACACAATAGCCTCATGTGGTTAGTGGCTACCATATTAAACAGTGCAGATATAGAGTATTTCCGTCCTTGCAGAAAATTCCTATTGTTCAGTGCTGAATTAGAAAATAAGGTGAAAGAGAAGACAACATTTATGAAAGCAACAAAATACCTATAGGAATAAAGAAAAGAAATATTTCTTGGTTAAACCACATGACTTAGTTTTTGGTCACGGACCCCCTGCCTAGACCTCCTTGTATTTCAGGATGAGCTAAAATATCATCTCTTTGGGAATCTTCCCTGACTCTTCTAGGCTGGGTTAGTTTCCTCCAGGCTCCTCCAGTACAATATATATGTACATTTCTGTTTTTCTCACTGGACTGTGAGCTCCTTGAGGTCAGGGTCTACCATGAATCAGAAGTCTTTGGTTCTCTAGGATCTAACATAATGCCTGGCATAGAATAGGAGTCAATAATATATGTTGAATGTGCAGTCACTGTGGAAATCAGTTTGGCTGTTCCTTAGAAATTTGAAAATAGAATTACCATACGACCTGCAAGACCACTTCTTGGTATATACCCCAAAGAATTAAAATCAGAGAATTAAACAGATATTTGCACACAGATGTTCATAGCAGCATTATTCACAATAGCCAAAAGGTAGAAACAATGCAAGTGTCCATCAACAGATAAATGGATAAACAAAATGCGGAATATATACACAATGGAATATCATTCAGCCATAAAAAGGAATGAAGTTCTGATGCCTGCTACAACATGGATGAACTTTGAAGACATTAAGTTGAGTGAAATAAGCCAGACACAAAAAGACTAATATTGTATGATCTCATTTATATGAAATACATAGAAGAAGCAAATTTCATAAAGGCAGATAGTTAGATTATATATAGGTTACCAGGAACCAAGGTGTGTGGGGGTAGTTATTGCTTAATGGGTGCAGAATTTCTGTTTGAAGTGATGAAAAAGTTGGAGTAATGGATATTGGTGATGAAGGCACAATATTGTGAATGTAATTGATACTTCTTAATTTTACACTTGAAAGTACTTAAAATGGGAAATTTTGAGTTTTTTATACGTTACTACAATATTGCAACACAAAGTTTATATATATATGTATATATGTGGTGAGTGTTGAAGAAGAGAAGGGAGGCAGGGAGAAGAGGGGACAGCAGCAATGACAGAGGAGGTAGGGAGCCAGAGAAAGTTTAGGACTGGGTATTTTGGATTAGATCCAGAACCTCTTCCTCTTCCTCCAAGGCAGCTAGGCATTGCTGGGTGGGGCTCACCTCACCAAGGCAATCAAGGAAGTCCCTTATTGCTGTGATCTAAAGCTCTTTCTGGGGTAAGGCCCCAACCCTAAAGAGGCTCAACCCAGGTAAGCCCTGATTGGTCACCACCCAAGAAATTGCCTTCTGTCTGGCAGAGATCCTGTTGGAAATGCTCAGGGCTGGGTGGACTGAACACACCCTTAAGGTGATCCAGGGTGGCCCGTTTGGCCTGGAGGAGTCTGAGATGTCCTAGGGTGGCCTCGGGTCAGAGAAGTGGTTGGTGGTGGTGCAAGACTGTCTGCCCTTATAATATCAGAAGAGGTGGCACAATCAGGCCTCTCTGGCTCTCCTGTCTTCCACTACAGTCATGACAGTGACTCGTCCTAGCACCTTCCCCCTTAGGAACTCCCAGGTAGCATCAGTGGATGCCAGTACTAGGAAAGGCATAGAAACCCCCAACCTAGTCCCCAGGCTCAGAGAGGGCAAGGAAGTTGCCCAAGATCACAAAGCCATCCCAAAGCAGAAGCAGGATAGAATCCAGGTCTCACTCCCAGCCAAGAGTTCTTTTGGTTTCCCCACCAAATTTGTCAGTTTCTTAAGGACTTAAACGTTTGTCTTTCACTTCTGTCAGGCCACAGACTCCAGAGTTAGTTCCCCAGCAGTCAGTGACTTCCAGCAGATGGGCTTGGTCATTTCTGTTGACACTAATGGGTAGGGGCAGAGTGTAGGAGGAGCTGCTCCATTTCCTGCTATTCTTTAAAGGGACCAGTGACAGAAGCCACAAGGGATGAGACCTAGGGTGTCTAATCCACTCCCTATCTGATACTTGGATGCCTTCTAAACACCCTTGCCTTATGGCTGGCTGGCTGCCTGCCTTCTGTTTGCATGCTCCTTTGGCAGACAGCTCACTATGGCTGGAGGCAGCCTGTTTTGTTTCTGGAGAGCACTTAGTGGGGAAAAGTCTTCCTCATATAGTGTGCAAACTGTCTTTTTGTGGCTTGCCCCCACAGATCCTAAATATGCCCTTTTGGCATCTTCACAAAACACTCCCTCTGTCCCATTGCAGATCTGCAGAGATTTGAAGACAGAACCCAGGCATGGGTTCAAGGCTTGGTGTCATTGTTCTCACCATACTTGTTTTAATTTTCCGTAAAGAGCTTGTGTTTATTTTGCCTTTGTTACTAAGAAACTCCCTACTTAAAAAATTATTTGTTGAGGTATAGCTTACATGCAAAAAAGTAAACAAATCTTGAATGTACAGCTCAAGCTTTACATAGGTGTACACCCATGTTACCTCCACCCAGTAACCAAGCTTTTGAGCATTTCCATCACCCCAGAAGATTCCCTGTGCCCCATTCAATCAATACCCAGTCCACCAGAGGTAACCACTATTCTGATTTCTTGTCATCATAGATTAATTTTGCTTGTTCTTAAACTTCTTATGAATGGAATCATAGAGTACATATCCTTTTGCGTCTGGCTTCTTTGTTTTTTTGAGATTCATCTGTGTTTTTCTGGGTATTTGTAGTCCATTCATTTTGATTATTGCTGGTAAGATTCCACTTTATGAATATATCACAAATTGTTTTATACTCCTGTTGATGGATATTTGGATTTTGTCCGATTTTTGGCACTTATGAATAAAAATGTTATGAACATTCTTATACAAGTCTTTGGAGGGACACATGAACTCATTTTTCTTGGATACATATCTGGATGTGGAGTTGTTAGGTAGGTGTATGTTTGACTTTAGAAGAAACTGCCACGTAATAACACAGAATTCCAGTTACTCTGTATCCTTGGGACACTTGATAATGTTAATTTAAGTGTTTTGCTTGTTGCTGTTATTTTAAATCTTAGCCTTTCTCCTGAATGTGTGTGTAGGGTATCTCATTGTGGTTTTAATTTGAATTTCTTTGATCAGATAATATTTTGAACACTTTTTCATATGTTTATTGGCTATTTGAATATACTTTTCTTGTGAAATGTTTGGCAAGTTTTTTGCTCATTTTTAAGCTGTATGTTTGTCTTTTCCTTTTTGATTTGTGGGAGTTCTTTGTGTATTCTGGATATGAGTTCTTTATCAGTCTATAGTTTGACTATACTGTTTACTTCATAATGATGTCTTTTCATCATAAGATGTTCTTAATTTTAATTAAACCCAATTCAATTTATCATTTTTTTCTTCTATGGTTTAGTGCATTGTTTTGTGATCTAAGAAAACTTTACCTACCCAGCATAAAAAAAAATTCTATGCTTTTATTTAAAAGTTTGATTGTTGTAGTTTTTGTATTTAGGTCTATGATCCACCTCAAATTAATATTTGTGTATAGTTGACTTAAGAGTCAGGATTCCTGATATGTCCAATTGTTCCAATATCATTTATTAAAAGGTGACCCTTCCCTTACTTAATTACAGTGGCACCTTTGATGCAAATCAAGAGAGCATATATGTATGGGTCTATTTCTTGACTCTTTATTCTGTTCCAGGGAGCTACTCATCTTTCCTTGCTCCAAAAATACCCTGTCAATTACTGTAGTTTTATAGCAAATCTTGGAATCTCATGGTATAAGTCCTCCAACTTTGTCTTTATCAAGATTCCTTGGATAGTCTAGTTCCTTTGCATATCCATATAAATTCTGGAATTAACTTGTCAATTTACACACATAAATACACATACAATCTGCTGGAATTAGGATTGGATTGCATTGAACCTATAGACCAATTTGAAAGTAATTGATATAAACAGTATTGAGTCTTCCAATTCATGAGATATCTTTTCATTTATCTAGGTCTTTAATGTATTTCAGGAATGTTTCGTAGTTTTCATTGTCAAGGTCTTGCACATCCTCAAAAATTTATTCCTCAGTATTTTATATTTTTTACGTTGTTATGAATGGTATTGTTCTTATAAATTTTATTTTTCAATTATTTGTTGCTAGTATGTAGAAATACATTTTGTTTTTATATATTGACCTTATATATCCAGTAATCTTGCTAAATTTACTTATTAATTTTATGAAACTTACATTTTTTAAATTAAAAAAACATGTTCATTGATCTTAAAGTTCAAGGCAGTATTTTGATTATTTTTAAGCATCCCATTATTTGACCACCACCTTTGGCCCCTTCCAAGGTATTGCCCTGCTTTTGTCCCTCTCTGAACCATACTTCTGGCTTAGATCTTAGAACATCAATTTCTCTCCATCTGGCATTCCCAGGCTTCTCGGAGTGAGTGAGGACTCTGTTCAAGGGAGCACTCAGCCACAGGATATCTATGGGTGCTGGGCACCGAGGCCTTAGCTACCCTGTGAGGGTGCAATGACAGCTGAGAACCATTGGGAGTGGAGGGATGTAGTAAAAGACTTATCCTCGGTGGAGGGGCCTTGACTTCAGGGAAGGATGCAGTGTTATTATCACTTAAGGAACTTTCTACCCAATGACTGTTTAACTTAGTTATTAGTATCTTTTATTACCTTCAGTTTTTTAAAATCTTTTAATACCTTTTATCATTTAATTTCTTTTATTACCTTTTTAAAAAAACATTTAAAGTTCTTTAAATGTTAAACACACGCACACACACACACACACAAACAGCGCACTATCTCTAGTACCCTGAGTCCAATAATTTTCCAACTTCCTGATCCTACCACTTTTTTGTTTACTTACCGACCTTAGATTCCATGGTAGCATTATCATTATATTCTTGCTCCTTTTCCTTCTATAGATCTTGCCTGGATAGACTACTGTTTAAATTCAAATCTCAGACTGAACCTGGTTGAAAAAAATACATAACTATACTGACTAGTTTCATTTTAAATGGGTTCTCAAATGGGTCCATAGTTTACTCATTTCCTCAGTCTATTTGTTCTCCCACTCTTTTTTTTTTTTTTTTAAAGATTTATTTATTTTTATTTTATTTATCCCCCCCTTGCTGCTTGTGCTGCTGTGTCCATTTGCTGTGTGTCTTCTCTGTGTCTGCTTATCTCCCCCTTGCTGTGAGGTCTTGCCGCATCAGCCCATGGCGCCACGAGCCGGCCTGCCCTCACAAGGAGGCGCCGGGAAGCGAACCCGGGGCCTCTCATATGGTAAACGGGTGCTCTATCCATTGCGCCACACCCGCTTCCTGCCATGAGGTTGCTGCATCAGCCCACCGCACCGCTCAGGCCGGTGTGCACTCATAAGGAGGCCTCGGGACGCGAACCCGGGCCTCCCATATGGTAAACGGGGCCTCTATCCACTGAGCCACACCCACTTCCCTGTTCTCCCACTCTCTTAGCAGACTATTTCACACCCTCTGTCTCCTCAAACTTCCAAGGCCTCCTCCCCATCTTCACTCTAATTTGCTTTTTTTCTTTTATAAACAATTTATTGAAGTATATCATTCATACATGAACATACATAAACTATAAGTGTTCAGTAAACATTATGAACTTACAAAACAAACATGCATAACATCATACAGGGCTCCCACACATCACCCCACCACAAATACTTTGCATTGTTGTGAAACATTTGTTAACAAATTATGAAAGAGCATCACCAAAGTGTTACTACTAACTATAGTCTGTATCTTACTCCCTTATACTTCTTTAAAAAGGATTTATTTATTTATTTACTTTTATCCATTTTTACCCCCCGCCCCGTTTTTGCTGTTTTTGTATCCATTCTCTGCTCTGGGCAACTCTGTGTCCATTTCCTGCCTTCTCTTCTCATCCTTCTCCTCCTGTCTTCACCAGGATTCGATCCTCGGAGCTTCTGATGTGGGAGAAAGGTGTCCTACCGCCTGTGCCACCTTAGTTCCTGGTTTTTCAGCATGTCTCGTCTTGGCTCTCCCTTGTGTCTCTCTCCTGTTATGTCATCATCTTGATGCATGGCTCACTTGGCCTGACGGCACATCCGCTCATGGGGCCTGGCGGTGCATCCACGCTTGGGGCCTGGTGGCCCACGTGCCTTCTATATATTTTATTTTTACCGGGAGGTTCCAGTGATTGAACCCAGTTCCCTCCATATGGGAGACAGATGCCCAACCGTTTGAGCCACATCTGTCCCCCTGCTATATCTCTTAAGGTTGACCAAGGATACCTAGAGTTACAGTCTTTTCCCATACAGGATGGTCATATAATAAATCAGGCTTAGTTTATCACCAGCATTCTAAAAACCAGACCTAGGGAGAAAAACTAGGTCTGGGGACACATGCATGGTTTCTAATATAGCGAATGTCTAGCCTACCCTGATTATCACAAAATCAGGACAGCAAGAATATTCACATTAATTTGCTTTTTATTTTTGAGAAAAGCAATCAGAAGAAACCTTTACATTCTACCACCATCACATTGACATACCCGCCAGCAACTGTGCCCACATGATCTGACTTCCTTTTCTAACAATGAGTGAACTGTCCCTGTTTGTGTCTAAAGGCACAAACGTGTTTTTCACCAAATGAATATCTACCAGTGCACCAGATCCCTTCTTTCGCCATTCAAGCATATTCCTTCTACAGTTATTTTGTCTCTCCTGCATCTTCCTTCGTTTGTCTCTTTCTATTGGGGCATTATCAGCAGCTTACAAACATGCTATAACATCATCCATCTTAAAAACTCAACCAAACCAAACCAAAAATAAAATAAAACATAACGAAGCACTCCTTTGACACACACTCCATTCTAGCTACCACCCCATTTCTCTAATTCGCTTTCTAGCAAAATATCTCAAAAGGTTGATTCTATCTTCTGTCTCTGCTTCCTCTGCTCCTATTCTCTCTTGAACCCACTCCAGGCTTTTACCCCCATCATTACACAAGATCTGCTTCTGTATAAGGCACCAATGACCTCCATGTTGCTAAATCCAATGGTCCATTCTTAGTCATCCTCTTTCTTCCCCAGCTGCAAGGGGGAAGATGATCACTTCCTCCTTGACTACTATTCTCTCTGTTTCCTTCTTCCCTCACTGGCTTTTCCTACCTAACTTCCCAATCTCTACCTGGAGTGCCCCAGCCCCCAGTCCTTAGACCTCTTCCCTTGGCTACACTCCCTAACTTGGTTGGTGGTTCTCATTGCTATCAATCCCAATGCTTTCTTTTCATTTTAATTTTAGTTACTAAACATTTTATTCTAAAAAATTTCAAACATACAAACAAAAGTACCAAGAACTTGTGCAATATATCTCCATAAACCCATTACTCACAGTCTATATTTAACAATATTTTCCTATTTGCTTTATCTAGCTCCCCCACCATTTTTTTTTCTGTTTATGTGGAGGACAGAGGTAAGCTCTAGGTTGAGATAACGTGTTTTTCACCAAATGAATATCCAATGGGACATCAGAAAGTCACGTGGAATGTGGGCCTATTTCTGCTGTGCAGGACTGTCCTTTGTATTGCAGGGGACCTACCAATCCTGGCCCCACCCACTAAACCCTTGATTATTCCTATCCTTATCATCATGACAACAACAACAAAAAATTATTTTGGCAATTTTCCAAAAATTTCTCTAGAGGGTGGATTATCTCAGTGAGGAGAATCACTGGCCTAGGTGATTTTCTGTGGTCTCGTGGATTTAAATACACTAATAACTTTCAAATTATTTACTCAGCCTCATCCTCTCTCTTGAATCCAGACTTGTACATTCAATTTCAACTTGATGTCTCTATAGGTCTAACTAGCATCTCAAAATTTACATATCAAAATCAAAACCTTGAATCTACTCCCCAACACATACCCACCTTTTCCCTTCCAGATTTATTTAGTTTAGTAAAGGGCAATTTAATCATTCTAGTTGCTCAGGCCAAAACTATTAGAATCTTTCTTGAAATTTCTCTTTTTCTCACATCGTACATCTAATCCATTGGCGAATTCAGTTGGCTCTACCCTCAAAACACATTCCAATCTGATGGCTTTTTTTTTTTAACTCCACCACCCAGGTCCAAGACAGGTTATCTCTTCCCTGAACTGTTAAAACTGCCTCCAAAATGGTCTCCCTGTTTCCATCCTGGTCCCTACATTCCATTAGTAACAGAAGCAGCCAGTGTGGTCCTTTAAATTGTGAGTTAGATCAGGTTGTACCTTTCCTCAAAACCCTCCAATAATTCTTCGTTTCACTTAGAGTGAGAACCAAAGTCTACCATGGCTGCTGGAGCCCTAGGCCACAGCCCTGCCATCTCTCTGAGCTCACCTGCTCCCAGCATCCCAGGCCCATGGGCCTCTTTGCTGTTCTGTGCCTTGAATCTGCCAATTATGCTTCTGCCTCAGGGTCTAGGCATTTGTTTTTTCCTCTGACTGAACACTTTTCGCATGGCTCATTCGCTTACTTCACACTGCTCAAATATCATGTTATTGGAGGGTCCTGCAATTAACCATTTATATAAAATAAACCATACCCTTCCCCTCATCACCCTGCTTTTTCTTCCTGGAGCTTACTATGGTCTGATTTATTTATCGGTGTATTCTGTCTTCCCCCACTGGAATGTAAGTTCCATGCAGGCAGAGCCTTTGTCTGTTTTGTTCACTGTTATATCCTCACTGCCAGAACAGTGTCCAGCATGTATTATGTGCTCAGTAAATATGTTAAATGAGTGAACCAATCAAAAATTGTTCACATTAATAGGAAAATTATCCTACAGTTTTATGAGGGAATTAAGTCTATTTTAAAGCAGAGATAAAAAATTTTTTCTTAGACTGCAGCTTCAACTTTATAGATTTTTGAAGCAAACTTCAAAGGTAGAAGAAAATGAGAAATGATTTTAAAAATGAAAATCTGGGGGCAACTGGAGACTTAAATCTCTCTGAGATCCTGTGTGTCTCTGTGGCTTTCTCTCTTTGTATCAATCCCATTTATAAAGGACACCAGTAAGAGGATTAAGACCCACCCTGGGTCATGCCCTACTGAAGTGATCTAATCAAAAGGAAGTTTCCTTAACTGAATCTAACTGAAAGGTCTCATCTATAATAGGTTCACACCCACAGGAATGGATTAGTCCAAGAACATAATTTTCTGGGGTCCACGAAAGACTCAAATTACCACAGTAGGTATTCATTTGTAGTTTGGAAATGATGGGCAAATGCAGGGACTAGAATCTAGAGGTTCTGTTGGGAGAGATTCTCATGGCAGCCCTCAGTTCCAAGGGCTCCATTCACAACCCCAAGTTTCCTTCTCCAGGACCCTCTGATTTCTAACAATTCAGGGTTCTGTTTCTCTCAAGTCAAGCTGGTTTGTCTTGTCCACATCAGTAATCCACTGAGTCCCCAATCAGGCTGAGCCCTGCAGTTTTTATAGACCTGGGACCTTTGTTCTTTTCCTAACCTTGCTCTTTGCTGCCCTTTCTGCTGAGACTTCTGGGTTAGGTTTGGGATGTAGCATCCCTGTCCCAAGTTCTTTGTACTCCCCAAATGAAATAGGAATCCATTGGAACCAGGAACTAAAGACACCAGGAATCTCTTTCCATTTGTTTCTGTCCTGTTCATATATCATCCTTCCTCTCACTCCACACCATTTGCTCAACTTCCGTTTCACATGGCAGGTAGAAGACTGCCAACCCACAGTTCCCAAGAATACATCTCCTGTGTTCAAGTGACCATCCCAGATTGACTTGGACACTCCTGATTCTATTTACAGATTTCCTGAGAGACTCTATTGGCCCAGCTTGAATCAGGGAGCAATTGCAGGTTCCACAAACTGTGGCCATAAACGGCAGAGGCATGTAGCACAAACATGAGGGTGAGGTGGGCAAACACCTTAGGAGGTGGGTATTTAGGTACTTTAGCTTTCTCACTGTAGAGATGTTTAGGTGCTATATCATATTTTCCATTAGCTGAGGGGCAGCAACGTGTCTCTCTCCTTATAGAGGACGTTTTGGGAGAACCTCCTTTGTATTCCAGATCTGGCAGCCAGCCTCAAACTTCCAGAAATATCTCAGCTATAATGGAAAGAGCAGTAAACTGAAATCTGGAGTCCTGGGATCGACTTCCAGTCCACCACTTACTAGCTGGGCGACCTTGGGCAAGTTATATAACCTTCCTGAGCTTCTGTAGACTCATTTCGGAAAATCAGAAAATGCCAACAATTGTAACTAGAAGAAGAAAACCACCCTCTTTGTCCCCTTCCTGCTTCCCTTCTCTAGGCCCCTTTCTTTGTAACATGCACAAGCACAGACTGGAGGAGTCTAAGGGTTTAGTTTCAAAGCTTTGGCAGGGTCTTTGTGTCTGTGTAGAAAAGGGAGAGGCCTTTAAGAGGTACCTGGCTCTTCAATAAGCCTGTGTATTGTTCTGGCAGGACTAAAAGGAGCACAGTTTGAAGGCCAAGAATCAAAGAAATCAATAAAAGTGTTCTGCATTCCAAAGTGAAGCCTAACTCCATTGTGAGAGAGGCAGCTTTGCAAATTACGGGGCTAAAGAGAATGAGGTTGCTAGGGCAGGAACAATTGCTGAAACCCAAGAGTGCAGAATTGTACAAACCTTCAGGGAAAGGTAGGTGAGGAGATGTGTTATAGGACATGTAGGAGGGGTAGGTTCCCCTACCTGTTCTGACACAGTCGGTGGCAGCAGAGCCTCCCTCTAGCCTACCAGGCCCCTGTACAAGTTAGAAAAATGTGCCCCTCTCTGAGTGGTGGCAGCCCCATGCCAAAGTGTACGTTTGGTGAATGGAACATGGACTGGGCGCCTTTGTGCACTGCACAGCTGTGCTCCGTGGTCCTAAATAGTAGTTCTCATTGTAGACTAGTGGGCATCAAGGAACACCACCTGCCAAAAGGAGTCAGAACAAGAGTGCTGCCCAGGACTCTTCCCTATCTCAAGATACACCTTGCCAGATGGGAAAAAGAGAGACCATCTACATAGGTTTATATGTAGCCCAGTTCCCTGCCCTCTGAAATTATGTAAAATTGCCTATAATTTTCAACCCCAAACCTTGTGGAGGAAATCCACTGACTCCTTAAGAACCCTGTGAATTCCCAGAGATTATAGTTTCTTGTAATCTACATTCCTTTCACATGTATGGTCTCACCTCTTGCTCCAAGTTAAAAAATATATATATATAACTCTAATCGTGCAAAGCATTCATTTGGCTAGTGGGTATCATAGAAGATTGTTTTGGAGGACAGAGAGAAGATGGACACCTTTACATTGAAGTGATTCACACTTCAAATTTTGCACAAGAGACAGTTCTGATCTTAAAAATATTTTTTAGCTATCCTGCCACTCTATGGTTTTATCACTTACATTTAACCTCATCTACACCTAATCTTCCCAAATTTTGCCAGCCCTCCTCTCTGTGCCCTTCCCTTCTCCTCTCCCTCTGGAACTGAGGCAGGTTAGTACAGGGAAATGGAGGAAAAGACCACCACCAACATGGCTGACAGACAACATGGCCTGCAGGCAACATGGCTGTAAGACCTTGCTGAGACCTTGAGTTTAACCCTGAGGTCCCAGTTTCTCTTTCTGGGACTTCCCCTTGGCCCTGGATATTCCAAAAAGGTCTCACCACTGGCCCCTACCATAGGTGGGGTAACCAATAACAGCTGGGGTCCATCCCCTTATCATTAGCAAGGGAGTGGAACAATTAAGTTGAAAAGGTAATCACAAGAGGCAGAGCTCACTCTCTCTGCGTAGAGGGGTCCTCACCAAATCTTTTTTTTTTTTTTAATAAAAACATACATTTCTCAATTAAATGTACTGGATACATATACATTTTTTAAAAAAGCATACAATATGTTACACAATATATTTGGTTCACAGTAACACAATCATACAGTATTTGTCCTTTTGTGTCTGGCTTGCTTCGCTCAACATAATGTCCTCCA
>JAQZBX010026311.1:0-28871 GCA_029593785.1 Cabassous unicinctus
AAACATATGGCAACAGACTTAGGGTGGGAAAATACCTCTTATGGTACCTTGAGTTGGACTCTTTAGGGCCTTGTAACCATAAGCCTCTACTCCGAATAAATACCCTTTATAAAAGTCAACGGATTTCTGGTACTTTGCAGCATCATTCCTTTGGCTGACTAATATAGTGATATTTGTCACTCTATTTGCCTTGCCTTTGCTCCGAATGTTAATGTAGAGCGTTTCCAAACCAACTTGGGTATGCTGAAGGCCCTTGCTTTTGGGGACTGATAGCACTTGTACTTAGGTGTCATATCCTACTTGCCTTTTTACCTTTTCATGCATGCATATATTGACTAGCTCTTAATTTAAAACTTTCATTATAACATTTATACATGAATCTTTGTTTTGCCCATTGTTCTGGATATGATTCTTGTTGTGCTTCTCGCTGATTTAAATTTTGGCATATGAATAAAACTCCTACAATGATTCCAGCTGGAAGAGAAAAAGGAAGAAAAACATAATATCTATTCAGCTTTAAAGTTTGGTCTGATAAAATTGCCAAGAGGAACAAAAATATTGTAGTTTGAAAGTGTAGGAAATCCACAAGACATTCTCTAGTGGTAATGTTTTAAATATTTATTGCCACAAATAACAGTTAAACAATAGAATCCTATGATCATGCCAATTCATCAAATAATGACATTGCCCCACTCATGGCAATGAGTTGATTTCCTGAATTCTGTAGTGAACTAAATCCTCTTTAATTCAACCCACGAAGATGTTTCTTGCCAGAAAACAAAGTGATTCCTCCTGATTGAGCTTTAGAATGACTTGGTAGAGATTTGATGTCATAGTTTTCAATGTCCTGCAGCAGAATGGAATTGTCTTTTGCTTCCCCATTTCCCTCTGTCTCCTTTATTCCTGATTGTAACATCATGCCTGGCCCTAACTTGGAAAATATTTGTTAAAAGTGCTCCCCAATTTTGTGGGAAGAAATTTACTCTCCCTGTGTTTCTCAGTCTTTAAAGATAAATTCAGGGAATTGATTTCCACTCAGTTACATATATTTTAGAATGATCTCAGGTAAAATAATAAAGTCAATTAAAATGTTTGGTTTTAGAGAAAATAAAACTATTGTATGAAAAATCATAGGCATTTATTATACTTAAAATAATCCCATAATTAAGTCCAACGCATAAGCACCTCAAGTAGGTAGTAAGTCAAATATTTTTAAAAAACAGGATTCACAAAGCAACCTGCAGTATTTTGCCTGTAGCTAAAAGATATTTTTCTCAGGAGGGTCAGTTGTAAGGACACGGAACACCAGATTGCCGGTTTTAATTGAGCGTAACATGCATTAACACCTGAACGGTTACCTTCTGCAGGCTCTCGTGGACTTTTCCACTGAATGGAGAGCGTCCATCTGCCCAAAGGCATTGTTCAGTAGTTCAACCAAAGTCACCTAATGGTTGGGAAGGAGCAGTAGAGCTGGAGCTTTGGATCTAAGGCAAATATCTCACAAAATCCTTCCCCGTTCTTTCAGTTTAGTGAGACAAACACCAAGAAAATGTGAATCTAAAGCTTATGATGTCGGCATCAGAAGTCCTCAGGACTGAATAGGACATGAGGCAGTGGAATAAGAGAAAAAGTGAAACCGGGGCTACTAGTTCAGAATTGTCTATGGAATGAGAATGATGTTTATAATCCACAATACTGAAATTAGATCTCGAATTTAACATTTGGGGCATCAGATTACTTAAATCATCTCATCTGTAAAATAGGAAAACATGTCTTTGTTACCACAGGTCTTTTCTTTATTTTTTTGTTCTATGGGAATGATTTGATGACAAAGTACACATAAAATATCAGTGTATCATTTAATATATTGTATTAATTTAATTAAGTAATGATTTTATTTATATGAATCTCATTAAACTTTTTCAATGTATCTTGCCAGTCCTGACAAAAGTGATCAGAAGGATGATGCAGAACTCTCATGGATTTAAAATGTTCAGAGTATTACCTGGGACAGAACATTCCTTAATGTTCTGAATTGACCGTGTACTTTTTCCAAACATTTTAACTTCCCTTGCTATATCCTTCTTTGGATTTCCCTGGTGATTTTACATTTTCCATTGCTAATAATATATGTATACATATGTGTATGCTTATACATGAATATTGAAATTTTGAAAACTATATGTCCCCTTCACACAATGTTAATTTGTAAATAAAAAGTTTCAACATAAATTTAAGCAGTTTCAAAGGATATAATTTACAGATCAGCAAATGTTGGAATTTTAAAAATAAAAGGGCCAAATAAAAAATTAGACACATGTTTTAAAATTTACCTAACGAAATCTAAATACCATAAAGATTTTATATCTTGTATCATCCACTGAAAAATATCCACAAACAAGTTCAAGTAATGGTTGCTATTTTATGTCATTTCCCCTTGTCTTGGAATGTGAAGATTATTTCATATATCCCACATAATTTAAAGCTAATGTAAATACTTTTATGCTTCAAAGTGCTTTATGGATCACCCTATTATTTCACTACCTTGAAAATATGTACACAAATTTCTGTTACCATAAGACTCTGCTGCCATAAGTCTCTAAGGGTTAAAAGTTTCTTCAGGATGTATTTTTTATTATAATAGCTTATTGCTACGGAATTAATTAATCAACATAAATATTATAATTTAACATTTGATTTTTTATATAATTTAATATATATTTAATTTTTAAGTTTAAAAATTTCATAAATTATTAGTAAATAAGAAGTAAAATATTTTCATAAATGTATCTAGCATTGATATATTTGAAGTTTTGTTTTCAATCAATTCATATATGCATGACTATTAATCATTGTTGGGATGAGTCAGGCAGTAGCACCAATTCTGTTCCAATTTTCCAAATACATAAATGATATGAGCAGGACTTTTGTTGTAATAATACTGCTGAATTATGTGTACTGCTTCTGCCATAAATACAGAGAAACATATTATCAAACATTATTTTTAATGATTCTATTAATACTCTATATGACTACATTACACTGAAAAATCTTTGAATACTACTAGGGGTATATTAATCCCCTCTTGTAATCACTGATCCAACCAAATAACAGAAAGCTGATTTTCTTGTAAAAATGTTCTTACCATTTTGAGATAATCTCTATTATTAGAAATTTTAAGCATATGCTGCCCTGGGATCTGCTTCCTTATAAATTTCAACAACTGCTCCTAATTCTGTCCACTGATCATACAAAAGAAGTCTGCATTCTTTGGAATATGCTGTCATGCTTCATTTAGGTCAGGTTCTCTAGGAAGACAACTCTGCAATGGCTGCTCACCTGCAAATGTTTTATTGGGGAGAGTGCTGAGGAGCAGCACTTGTGACGGAGTGAGGAGAACAGTTTTGGGTGGAGGAAGCAGGTGGACTGTGGTGCAGCTGCAACAGGTACCTCAGCTTAAAATACAGAGTCTCTGGAACTAGGATGGCCCGTGATGCTTCAGAGATGTTACTAATTGAGGCAAGAGGTTCAGGCCTTTGTTCCTTTCATCAGCAAGTCATTGGATGAGAATTGCCCCACGGAAGGAGTGTAACCTTGGGTGAAGCTGCTTTCTCAGGCCACAGATAATTCCTGGAGACAGATTCAGCTTTGAGCGGTCATCATCCACACTCGTGACACCTGTGTGACTGGGGGACATCTACTACATCTAGTAATATCATGAATTCATGCAAAAAGCATTTAGAATAGTGCTCCACATACTGTGCTTAATAAATCAAGAACATATTAATGTCGTTGATAAATCCTGTGTTTTGAGAATATATACTTGAAACTACTCAGCCTTTTTTCTTCTATAATGAAATCTATTTGAAGATAGAAGAAAAATTACCCTCGTTGAAGATTCATAGGGGAGATCATTCTAATAAAAAAGAATCAAGTCTTAGAAATGAGACACTGATATCTAGGAAACTGTAGCAATTTGATATTATTTATGAATTCCAAAAAAGAAAAGGATACTTGATTATCTTTGTAAACTGGTCTGTTCCTCTGGGCGTGATACTCTTTGATTGTAATTGTATTAGATTCAGCTGAGATATCTTTGACTAAATTACGTTAATATTAGGGCTTTGATTCCACCATCATTAGGGCGTGCAAGGTTGAGTCCCCACCCTCTTGGGTGATAAAATAGACTGTCGCACAGAAGTAGACACCTAGAGAAGCAGATATGTGAGAAAAGAGAGACAGTTCATTAGACATGGCAGAAGCCCTGGGAAAAGAGATGAGCCTGATAGTCTACAACTGACCTTGTGAAGAGAACAAAGCTTTTGTACTTTGGATCAGCACCACTTTTGGATGACCAATACAGAAACCTTCCTATCTCTTATTTTCAGTTATTATTTAATTTCTGGCAATATGACAAGACAACATAATGCATAATACAAAATATTTTGATGTTATTTTTATGGAGTTTTATTTTATATCTAGACTATGGTAGGTTGAATCATGTACCCAAGAAAAACAAAATATGTTCTTAATTTTAATCCATTCCTATGAGTATAAATCCATTGTAAATAGGACCTTTTGAAGATGTTATTCTTAGTTAGGGCATGAGGTCGAGCTATACACTTATTACTGGAGGCTTTATGAAGAGCCTCCTGGAGGAGCAACAAGCTGGAAGTCAAAGGAACCTGGAAAGGAAAGGAGAGAATACAACCAGGTGAATGTCATAGAAAAGCCAAGGACCCAAGGATCACCAGTAGCTGGCCCCAGAATGCCAGAGTCTTCAGGGAAAAAGCATTGCCTTGCTGATCCCTTGACCTTGTATTTCTCCTAGTCTCAAAAGCATGAGCCGACATATTCCCATTGTTAAAACCAATCCATTCTGTGGTATTTGTGGTCACCACCAGGAAACTAAGGCTTAGACTGAATAGAACATTTCACTAAATGACTAAATAAGTTAAGACCTCTAGCATTAGTAAGGTCTCAAGCTTAAAATATTAAACAGATTTTTAAAAAAGAACCTAAATAATCACCTAATTCATTTGAATAACTATGCTAATATTTTCTCTGTTCTTGTTACCATATCTGAAAAATTGTACATTGTTTTCAATCTTAGAGCATTTTTCTAACTGGGGAGTAAAGTAAAAATGCTTCTCTTCACAAGAAAAAGAATTTTTGCTTCTCATTAAATGGCCCTTCCCCTTTCGTTCTACCTTCACTCATTTGTCTTACTCCTTTCTAAAAAGAAAAAGAAAAAAACACACACAGATCTTATGATGTCTTATTTTTTAAGCCAAGCACATGAATGTCTGGTGAAAATTAAAATCTTTCAAATTCTATTTAAGTGTTCCTAGTATTTATGTAAAAAAGCAATAAAAATGTCAATAAACACATGGATGAGTATATACATATTGTTAAGAAAAATCTTTCATTTTAAAATTGCTTTCTTGAATTGCAGAATATTTCCACAAAAATGAGTTAAAGATGTTGAAATCCACTATTATTTGTTATATGTGTATGTATAATTCTGTCTTTTACTGACATCAGTTTACTCTGAGAAGATAAATATAAGATAGGGCTTAAATTATTGAAATACTGCTATTCAATAAATAGCATACCTTATTTTAAATCTAATAATATTTTTTAGCTAATAAGTTATACTAAAAATCTACTGGTAAAAATGATATTTGAATGAAGAGACTTTTTTCAGCTAGTACCAAAAAATGAGGCTATAGTATATTTAAACAAAATCAAAATTTCTATATCAAAACATAATAATTACATAAAATATCCTTTATTAGAAGGAAATGCAATAATACTAATGGGAGTTCGTTTTTAGACACATTTAAACAAGAATATAATAGTTTAACAATTTACTTCTATAGTAAATTAGTTCTATATATAGGTAGGAAAGAAATTAAATAAGCTATTGTCTTCTGATTTTAAGATGTGTAAAAGGAACTTTTCTCTTTAGTAGGAAATTGCACAACTCAATTGGACTTGAAATTTCTGAGTTAAATTATGCAGAATATAAAGAAATGGAAAGGACAAGTTAGTATTCTTTAAAAATTAATAAAAACAATATATTATTTCTGTATTTTAAGAAACAAAATCTAATATACTTCTTACCTTTTATAGTATGAAAATACATCAAGAGTTCATTTGGTAATATAATTTTGCAATGCCTCAAATTTTAAAATACTTTAGTTATAGCTTTTAAAACACAGCTATGTTCACTTTAAAAAATAATGTGAACTTTAAAAACTACTCCATATCCTCAATCACAATCATCCTAAATCTTGAGAAATGATTGAAAGTGTAAAGATAATCTTATTAACCTGTTCATAAAATATCCACATTTTAGTGTACTGGGTCAGAGTTCCCTGAATAATTAATGGAATTGGCATTTATTCATATTTCTCAAAACATTGTGTGGTAGGTTTTCAAGATATCATTCCTCAAAGGTTCCAAGTTTTTATTCATATAGTTAAGTTGGACAGAGATGACAGGTTTTTCTCCCTTGCTTTACTGAAGGACTTTCTCTCAACATGCAGTAATATCCCATGTTTTAAACTGAATTATTGTTATTATTTCCCATCACATTTTACCATCACCTCCTCCAAGTGACCTTGCAGTACAATAGAGAACACAGGGTATGTGTTTTTTCCCAGTGCTGTTCAGTTTGGTCATGGGAATTGCTTTAGCCAATGGAATGAATTGTAAGCAAAACATCTTGAAATTTCTTGCAAGTCTAAGAGCCATCTTGCATCCCTATGAAGTGCCATGAGAAGACCATATTCCAAGTAAAAGAATGAGGAAATTTATTCAGTAGACTGGAACCCAACTTGCAACCTGGGGCCTGTAGTTCAAATTCTGGAGATCAGCTTAGGCAGGTGATTTGTAACTGAGCTATAAGTCCCATGAGAAAGTAATACATGGTCTTTGTTTTATTCCATTGTGATTTGTTTCCTATAGCTGATATAACAACCATGCCAAATCATTTCAGCTTCAGGAAAATTGATACAACCATTCCTTCACAAAATGGTTAGAGACTCTTATTCTGGACTATACACTCGTTTCTAAGAGATTCCCAAGGAAATTTTTCTTATTTTTTGTTTGTCTTTATTTTTTTTGTTTATTTTCTGTAAGGAACCAGTCATTGGCAGTTGTGGATTCAAGGAAGAAATTATTTATGAAGTTCTTCCAAAGCAGCTTGAAAAAGTTTTCTGGGGCATTTCCATAAAACACTTGATCAGCTCAAATATTCTGCTTCTTTACATGATATTTAGTTGACAAACATAGGTATATGCATGTATACATTATATGCTTATGAGCATGGGTTTTAGAATAATTTTAAATTGGCTTTAAATTGCTGTTCTGCCCTTTAGTACCATGAAACACTGAATAAGTTATTTATCCTACCTCAATCTTAGTCTTAGTTATTAAAATGTGGACAGTAATAGATAATCAGATTTCCAAGACTGATGTAAGAATTAAATAAGATGATGCTGAGAAATTGTTTAACACAGAATCTGATCAAGAAAACACAAGCACTATCTATAAGCTATTCTGTTTAGTAGGATATTAATGTTTAACAGGATTTTAAATGTGTCCAACTAAGATGAATTAATTGTCACTGGACTAGTCTAACATTGCAAACAACCATAAAACTAGACAAAGTATGTGGAGTGAATCTTTTAGGGCAGTACAAGAATGTGGTCACTGAGAGAGAAGGAAAACTCATAAGGTGAGCCCCACAATCACCCTGTTTCTCAGCATGGTTCAGTTTTCTGAACAGCAGTGTAGGAAGTTGATGTCCAAGTAAATACTAAGAACCATGCTGAGCTGAGAAGACAGATTAAAGCTTAGTGCAGGGGATGCTGCTGGGATCTGTTGGACAGAAGTGGGGGGTGGGGTAGTGAGGAACTGCAGAAGTCCATATGGGGGCTCCTCATTGATCCTTGGTTGTGGGTTAGACTGAAAATACTCAGTGAGACTGCCTGAGTTGAACAGAGCAGAGATAATAGAGCTCTGCTGAGGGGCGTTGGAACTCCAGCCCAGCTGTAGTGGAGGGATGTTATTGACATCTCTTTAACACCCCTGGCATAAAACTGAGGCACCAGGAAGATTTAACCTTAGGCATGAAGACCACATCCTAGAGTAAGATTTACCACCTTATAAAACAAATCTTTAGGGAAGAGAATGTAGAAGTTGAATTGCTCAAGGGTACTGGTGAATACATTGGCCCTTCTACAAATCAGCCTGATAAAGGATAAAATCAAGTCTCTATAGATTCGTGGTGATCAATCAATGACTGAATTACCCACTAATAGAAAAATCAATGATTTTCAGTGATGTGAACAGATTTCAGTGACTGTACATAGTGTTAGCCACAATGACCAGGATATGGTAAGAAAATTACTAGATATACAAAGAAATAAGAAAATATGGCCTACAGTCAAGGAAAAAAATAAGTCATTAGAAATAGACCCACCCCATCATTGTAGTCCAGATGTTTGATTTGTAAGCAAAGAATTTAAGACAGATATTATAAAAAGAATTAAAGGAAGATATGGTGTTAATGAGTAAATAGATAGGGTGTCTCAGTCAAGAAATGGAAAGCAAATAAAAGAACCAAATGGAATTTCTAGAATTAAAAAGTATACTTACTGAGATTAAAATTTATTAGATGAGCTTGTCAGAACAAGGAATCAGTAAATTAAAGACATAGATAGAATGTATCCAATCTGGAGAACAGAAAGGAAAAAGAAAATTTGAAAACAAAATGAACTGAGCCTTAGGGCAATGTAAGAAAATATTAAAATACTGCCACATGTGTATTTTGAGTAGTATAAGGAGGAGAGAATGAAAGTGAGAAAGAAAATGTATTTAAAGAAATACAGATTTTAAATTTTCCACATTTGATGTGAAATATCAAATTTCAGATAGAAGCAGAAAAACTGCAAAGAAAACACACCCAGTCAATCATAGTTCAAGATAAAGAGGAAATCTTGACAGCAGCCAAAGGAAAAATAACACATTACATGCAGGGAAAAGTGATAGAAATTACTGTTAAATTATCAGAAACAATAGAGTGCAGAAGAAATGCAATGGCATATTTAAAGTGTGAAAAGTAAAAAAAGCACCAACCCAGAAATCTACATCCAGTACATTCTTAAACCAAGAATGAAATAAGGACATTTCTAGACAAATAAAAGCGAGATAATGTGCCATCAGTAGATCTGAACTATAAGAAATATTGAATGATAATCTTTAACATGAAGGAATTGAAAGGGTAAAATATTGACTCTATGTAATCTTTGATAAATTAATGATTCATATTATTATCCCTTGGGAAATAGCTAAAAATAATAAAAAGAGGAATAGCACAGTATTGTGACAGAAGAAATAAAAAAGAATATTAAATGATAATAATAAACCTATAAGAAAGCTGGAAAGGAACACCAGAGGAAAACCAAACAAACAAACAGAAAAGTCAAATGTAAAACAAATTGCAAAATTGCACAATTAACCTATGTCAATAATTCATTAAACTTAAATGATCTAAAAAAATCTGTTAAAAAACCAGTGTTTTTCAGACTGGATAAAAAAAGCAAGACACAACTAGATGCTTTCTAGATGAAATTCAGTTTAAATAAAAAGATGCAAAAAGTTGAATTATAAGGAAAAAAGATATACAAACAGAAAAAAAATAAGAAAGCTGACATGGCTATATTATTCTCAAAGTAGAATTCAAACAAAAGAGTATTAAAGATGTAATGAGATTTCTCAAGAAGATATACCACCTTAAATAAATCTATCATTAATGGCAAAGCTTCAAAATTTCAAACACATACAAAAATTATCTAAAAGGAGAATAAACAAATCTACAATCAGTAATTGAAAAAATATTAGACAAACTATCTTTAAGGATAAAGAAAATATGAACAACATTATCAATTAAATCGATCTAGTTGATACTTTTCTGGATCAAAAAAGAATCCAAAAAAGTAACAACTGCACCCCAAAAAAGCAGAACACGCATTTTTCAAGTGCATGTGTAATTTTCACCAAAATAGGCTATAAACAGAGTGATAAAATGAGACTCAATGTTTTTTTCAAAAGTTGAAATCTTTTGTAGAATATATCTCTGACTACAAAAGGATTAAATTGGAAAATAAGGTTTCTAGAAAACCCAAGATATTTGGTCATGACCTTATAAATAACCCATGTATCAAAGAATAAGTCAAACAAATACTTTTTTAAAAAGGTTTAAACCTGAATGATAAAGATTGTGTGAATAACCTAATAATTTTTGAAAATAAAGAACAAAGTTGCAGGACTGACATCCAATTTCAACACTTGCTATAAGGCTAAATTAATCAAGACAATATGGAATTGGCATAAACATGGACATGAAATTTAATGGGGAGAATAAAGGGTCCAGAAATAGATTCACACATGTATGGTCAATTAATTTTCTACAAAGATGCCAAAATAATTCAATAGAAAAGTATAGTCTTTTCAAAGCATAGTGTTCGAATATGTTGGTATTACTAGGGAAAAACATGAAACACAGATATTAATCTAAAATAGATGAAAGATTTAGATAAAATCTGAAAGAAAGCTTAGGAGAAAATTTTTGCAAACTTGGGATAGGCAAAGATTTCTTAGAAAAAGCACAAAATGTTGTGAAATTATAAGAAAATGAAGATAAATTGGACTTTATCAAAATGTAAAACTTCTGCTCTCCAAAGACACTTAAGAAAATGAAAAAGGAACCATAGGCTGAAAGAAAAATATGTGTATGTGCATAAGCATATATGTACACACACACATACACACACATGCATTGTATTCAGAATATTTTTTAAGCCTCACAAGTCAATAATGAGAAAACAAATAATGCACATAAATGAACAGCAAGGGCAAAAAATTTGGATAATTCACAAATGAAGATATTCAAGTGGCCAAGAAGAATATGAAAAGATATCCAGCATTATTAATCATCAGGGAATAGCAAATTAAAATCAAGATGAGATAATACTTCACATCTTTAAATGACTAAAATTAAAAAGGCTGACAATATCAAATGTTGATGAGGCTGTAGAATAAGTGGAACCCACATATATTGCTTGTGGTAGGTAAAATCCTACAACCATTTTGGAAAACAGTTTTTGTGGCATTTTATAGAGTTGAAATTAAAGTTTCTATATGCGCCAGCAATTCCATTCCAGTATATTTACCCAAGTTAAAACAGCAACAACAACAACAACATGTCCCGAAAGTCTTATATGCCAATAATCATAGCAACTTTACCATAATAGCAAAAGACTGGAAATGACTCAAATGTCCATCAATAGGTGAATGAATAAACAAATCATGGTATATTCATTCAATAAAATATTACATATCAATAAGAAGTAACAAACTTGCATATATACAACATGAATGAATGTCAAAAGCATTAACCTAAGTGAAAGAAGTCAGACACAACAGTGTGCTTTCTATATATTTGATTTATATTAAGTACTACAATATGCAAAAGTGATAATGATAGAAACTAAATCACTGGTAGCCTGGGTGAAAGAATAGATGGATTGCCTGCAAAGGGATATATGGGAACATTGTGAAGTGTATCTGGATTGGGGTGGTGATAACATTTGTCAAAATTCATCAATCTGTACATTTAATATGGGTGTATTTAATTAGTATATTTATAATTATTATATAATATATAATATAGGATATATGATATATATAACAAATTATTTTATATAGACTATGTTTCAATAAAGTTTATTTTTAAGTAAATAAATCAATTTATAAAAGAAAGACATAGATCTTCAGATTCCTTCTTTTGAATAGAGTAAGTTCCAATCTATGTTTTGTAGAACATTGGAAAACCTGAGAAAGCATGTCCACATATGGGTCAGCTTCCAAGCTGTGGTAGTTTACCTCAATAATTCTACTGGCACTAATTTTCGTTTGCAGCAATCAGGCACTCCACTCAGACCTATTCTGGGAAACAGCTATCCTTACGCTCAGGTGAAGCACAAAGTCCCACAGAATCATTCCTACTTGCAACTCCACGTTCTCCACATTGCAGTTACAGATTTTCACATCCCCTGGCTGAGTCATCCTAGTTTTACTGCAGCATCCCAAACGGCCTGAGCAATCCTACCAGACTAAGCTCGGAGCATATGGACCTTTGCCTCTGGATGTGCACCAGAGAAATGCAAGAGACTTTTAATTTTGAGAAACCCCACGTTCATTTTAGTCTCAGCCTGTGATAGTCATTGGAGGCTGGACACAAGTGGTTTTATGAAGAGACTGAGAACTGACCTCTAGAAATCCAATTTAAAACCCATCATTAGACACATTTCTTGAACTCGCTTGAAAATTGAATCCCAGATAAATGCCTTTATAAAGTGCATGTTCTGACTGAATTCTGTTGTAATTATGGGAGCTATGACCACAGATTTAAGATTTTAAAGAGAGTGACATAAGAATTGTGCTTCAGGAAGGACAGAGGAGATTCCTCATCAGCCAGTCTCTGAAAAGAGCCACAGCACAGTTCCTTAAGACACCAAAAGCACAGTCACTCTCTTTACACTCACGTACAATGTAGGATTCTGTTATAAATTGAATTGTGGCCTTCCTCCGCCCACCCAAAAAAAAAAATTGTTTCAATTCCTACTGCCAGCTCCCATTAATGGGACCTAATTTGGAAATGGGTCTGTGAAGACATGGTTAGTTTAAATGAGGTCAAACTGGATTAGGATGGGTCCTAATCCAATATTAGGATTAGAGGAAATGTGAGCACAGAGACAGGCATGAGAAAGAAGATGGCCACGTGTGGAGAAGCAGAGATTGAGGTGCTTCCGCTGCAAGCCAAGGACACCAGGGATTGCTAGTCAACCACCAGATGCCGGAAGAGGCAAGGGAAAGTTCTCCCCCACAGGTTTCAGAGGGCTCAGGGCCCTGCTGACTCCTTGACTGTGGGCTTCCAGCCTTCAGAACTGTGAGACAATACATGTCCGTTGTTTTTAGTCACCCAGTTGGTTGGTACTTTGTTACGGCAGCCCTAGGAAACAAAGACAGGTCCTTCCGAGATTTACCTCTAGGTCTCGGAGGAGAAGAGGAGATGAGACCTCATGACATTCAGCAGGGAGGGGAAGTTGGACTCTGGGTCATAATTAAATTTCAAACTGTCTACTTGAAACATTTGCACACGGGCTATAACATCTACCTTATAAAACAGTAAGGATCAATCATTTGGCTGGGATTCATTTTTCTTTTTTAACTAATGGCCTGTAGTGTTGCCTTATTATGGAGAGGCTGATTTTTATAACCACCAATTCACCAAAACGTTCTTTTAAATTTATTAGCTCTTCTAAATCGGGCAATTCCCAAATGTTTATAATAAAGTCAAACTTTCATCTCCCTCGTCCTACTGCTTATCAGTAAGGGACTGATGGAAGTGCATGGGGCAGAGACATTGTCAGCAGAAATGCTAAAATTATTTTAGCATAAATACTATGATATAGGCATGTGCACAAGGTAACTTTAATCCACATCCCAAGGATGTTCTGTTAACATTTTAGTGCCCTAATCAAGACCCTTCAGAAATGGTTGCTCAGCAATTCAAATATGCAAATGTGTACTATAAAGTTTGTTTAAAAAGCGTAAAGGATGTCAGAAATAATTTTTTTCTGGTAAAATGAATAATGTTCAGTATGGAGTTAAATCAGGAAGACTGTATAAGCCTCTGGCATCCCAGAAGCCTAACCTTAGTGTAGTCTAGAGCCCATTGGTTCAATGGGTCTCTGCTCCACAGATGACTGCCACCTGACCTGACATATGAGGTGGGCTGGTCCTGCCAAAACAACGTTTCTCTATCCACGCCTGGGTGGAGAACAGGATGGGGACTAACCTTTGCTACATGAGCAGTTTATATGATTGTTTTTGTACTACTTGCTAAAAAAACGGATGCGTGTCAAACTTTTGTACATTAATGCTGTATGAGACCTCGTAGCACAGCTGTAAGGCGGGGGATATGGAGATAGATATATAAACCCCCATCCCCTTCTAACTGCCATAACTGATCAATAACTCCAACTTCATATTTTAGGTCAGCTTGCAAAATGGGATTATGTCCTTCTGTCACTTATTCAGATGCATGGGCTGGCCCACACTCCCAATTTCTTTGGCCCAATTCACAAGATAACAGCTATTGTGTAGTCCCACATACAAATAAAAACAACCTAGAAGCAAGGTAAAGTGGACTGGAAAAATGGGAAGGAGTTAATTTTTTTAACACCTTGTGAGGAAGGAAATATTAGTTTCATTTTGGAGATGAGGAAAGTGAAGCTTTTTGGAAAACTTGCGCGAGGTCCCAGTGCCACTGGGGAGGAGGAGGCCAAGCTTGAAAGCTTGGAATTGTGCCTCAGCATCACTCAGGCTGCAGGTAGAGGGTGCCCCATCCCACCTGCCTCAACAGAAGACCAAGGTGAAGAGAAGGGCACTCCTTTTGGGGTCCTCAATGCATTTGAGGGGCTGGGATAGAAGCTCAGCTAGGGATAATGATTTTGTGGATTTCCCTGAAATTGAAGACATGAGAGGCATCAAGCCTAAAGGAGTGAAAATCAGTGTTGACTATTTCTAAGGGCATATCATTTATAAAATAGCTATTTTTAAGTTGTAGGGAAACCTATGTTTCATCATTTCTACTTTTTTTTTTTTTTGAGAGAGATCCTCATAGGTATTTAAAATAAGAAGTAATTGCGGTAAGAGTAATTTCCTTAGGCAGGTGTATATATTCTCTGTTTATTGAAATCAGGAGCAGTCAAAAGACTTGACTGTAGTTGAGAGGGGGTAACCCTGGTAGATATGAAAAGAAGTTGTGACTATTTTGCAGAGTGGATAAACTGTTGGTGGTTCAATGATTTTTGAAAATGATTTGCAAGACTGCTGTAGGGGACAGCTAAGTAAATGTTGATTGATTCATTGCAGGATGCTGGCTCCTCGCTGAAGCAAATGCCTGGAAACGTGTGCTCTGGAGCTCTATTTCTTGTACCACACCTAATTTGCTGCTCTTGAGGCAAGCTATTTCAATTCAGCATGCCTCCCATTCCTGCTTATAGGGATTTCACCTCATTTGTTAGGAAGGTTTACGCTGACTGCAGCACACCCTGCATAAGTACAAGGTGATATTGGCAAGTGGGTGGGAAAAATTTTGATAAAGAGGTCAAATGAACAGTGGCAATAAAGGCTGAATGTGTTTAGGCTGGAACGTGATGAGTTACAGATTTATAGCCATTATTGTTTGCTGAAATCCACAGTAACTTTGACAGTCAAAAAAGTCTGAGTATCACTGGAAAAGATGTTTCCCTTGGATTGACTCACACTGTGGATCCAGGAATATATTTTTTAATAGTGCAGTACTTTTTGTTGCTGTTGTTAAGAGACAATCACAAACCCACACTTTAGTATCCTGGTCAGGAGAATCAATTTTCATCTCACTAATACATTGCATCCTTGACTATGGTCTGATTCAGAGTTTAGCTAGTTTATTAATATCTTATTCACTTTCTTAAATGAGTTCCTATGTTGTCCAAGAAAGACCTGATTTCAAAGAACATAAATAACCTGGACTATATAGGCTCTGATAAACTACAACCTGAAATAAAAAGTTTAGTTTTATAAATATATTTCAAACAAGAAGGATTTCCTAACACTACACGGAAAGCAGAAATTTATCAATTATATAAAGAAAAACAGATATTCTGAGAAAGTTGGAGCACAACTTTTAAGAAATGGTTTTAGGTATACTCATCCAAATTCTTAATTAGTCCTGCCCAAGACTAAAATGTGAAATAGACTTTTACATTAAAGTACTTAGCTAGAGCTTTGCATAATCTACATTAAAGTACTTAGCTAGAGCTTTGCATAATCTTCAAGATATTTTTGTCCCTTCCCAACATGGGAGTGAGGAAGCAGGAAGACAGAAAAGTTAGAGGGCTTGCCACTACCTCTAACATATTGTAACCATACATTGTTTTATAGTTTTATTTAAAGTGATATTAATTTATCAAATAAGAAAAACAATGTTGATTTCAAATGCTTAATGTATATTTGTCTCCAGTGAGTAGTGAAGTGTTAAATTTGTTGAGACATTTTTTTTGGTGGGAGGGTGTGGCCATTGACCTGTTATACCCTTACTTCATGGCATTGTCCCTACTTGTTCCTATGGGCACTTAAAGTAAGATACTTATTTGTTCCTGCTCCCAAGAGCCAAAGAGTTCTAAAAGCTTGATGTGTGTGTATTTCCAAGGGCATTAATCCCTTGATGTCATTGATTTTATAGGGTTCCTTAAAATAATAAATTTCCCTAATGAAAAAGCCCCTACTATCATCAATGAAGAAAACTGTGAGAAAAAATTTTTTAAAAATGCCTTGGCATAGTCAGAATGGAGAAGAAGTGAAGTGAATGAAATAGGACATGATAAGAAAAAGAGAGAGTGAACAGGAAAGCACTTTGAAAATGAAGGTGGAGAAATAGGACCGAAGGCCAGAAGAAGGTTCAGTAATAGGAAACGGAATGATTCTTCAGCCTTCCTGCAGCACTCAGAGTAGTGCAGCTTAGCTAAACTATGACATGGTGGAGAACCTTAGAACAGGTGGATGAAAAAGGTGCTGGACCATAGAGGACATAGACTAGGACAGGACTTTGACACGCAGTGTTTCCAGCAACCAGTGTAAGAAGATGGTGATGACCCAAACAAATCTCCATTTAAAAATCCTTAAAGACACAAATGAGTAAAACATCTGTCTTCAGATATGAATATTTACTTAAAAGTTTGTTAAATATTGAAAAAGTTGTTTCCTACGTATGTTTTAAAGAATCCTTGAAGACTGTTGATTGCGTTTAAAGCACCCATCTGAAGGTGATTAGGAGTGGAGCTGAAGTCTCTGTATTCTCAAGGTGGACTGAAGACCACACATGCTGCTATACCTACATCAGGCAACATGGAGGGGAAAGTCCCCAGGTCTCCACCCTTCCTGGTCCTGTGGGAGCTAAAGCTTGTGGGATCCTTTGGGCGATTTCTGTTGCTATTGTTTATGCATCTAAATGTACAGTAGGAATTGAAGTGTTATATGCTTGTACTTCCCAGTCCCATAAGTGTCAAAGGGGATTTTCTCAAATCAGGAAGAACCACAGGAAGAGAAGTGCTAGTGGGACAAAAGTCCTTTGTTACTAGTGAGTGCATAAGAATTGAGTGTAAGTGCCTTTACCCTCTGATGTCCAAAGTTTTCACTATTGATTGGCAAGCCTGAAGCATTTGTCCAAGTGATCCTGATTGCAGGCTCATCACACCTTTGCTAGCAGGAATAAACCACTATGAAATTCAAGGACTTGATCACCAAATAAAATTTCTTGTGATTGTGTTGGTTAATCCAATCCCTCTGGTATTTAAGTAAAACCTGCTTTTTCTTTGAAACCCTACCACAACCCCACAACCGCAGAGAAAGAGGTATAGCCTTTTATTAAACTCTTTGGGCATTGGAGACAACATGAGCCTCATTTGAGTATTCTGTTTGTCCCTTTATATTGGCTAATCTGCAAATCATTGTCCTTTGAGTGGAGCCCAATGAACAGGCTGTGTTGCAAACTGTCAAGCAAGCTGTGACATTTTCTCTATCATTGGACTCCAAATCTCTAATGATTCCTTTAAGCTACAAGTCTTCATGACATTATTTTTGACAATTATATCTTCTGACAAAGGGAGGCAGCCTTTAACCAGAAATGCCTCTGGAATTTTGACCCCTGTCCTGACTCCAGCTGCACCTCAGTATTACATGAAAAAGTGGTAACTATCCCTCTGGATAGCTGAAGAAAACTTAATCTACCATTCGACTGCATAAAGTAGATTGCCCAATGGCACCCTCAATTTACAGTGGTTTTCTTAAATGCCTGGGCCTTTTTTATGGGTTGTATTGTGTCCCTCAAAAAGATATAGTCAAGTCCTAATTCCCAGTCTTATGAATGTGACCTAATTTGGAAATTGTCTTTTTAATGATGTGATTAATTAAGACGAATCCAAACTGGATTAGGCTGGACCTTAATCCATTATGACTGGTCCTTATAAGAAGCTGGGAAGAGAGAGAGAGAGAGACAGATACAGGAGAGAAAAGGACCATGCTACGATGTAGGCAGAGACTGAAGTGCAGCTGCTGCAATCCAAGGAGCTCCAAGGATTGCTGACGAACCACCAGAATTAGGAACAGTCAAGGAAGGATTCTCTTCTGCAGGTTTTGGAGGCTGCATGGCCCTGACAACATCTAAATTTCAGACTTCTAACCTCCAGTATTGTGATGCAATACATTTCTGTTGTTTTAAGTCACCTAATTTGTAGTACTTTTTAAAAATGGAAGCTCTAGTACTAAGATTTTGGTACCAAAAAATGTGGTGCTGTTGTAGCAAATGCCTAAAATATGGAAGTGACTTTGGAAATGGGTAATTGGTAGATGCTGGAAGAATTTTGAGGTGCTTCATAGGAAAAGCCTAGATTGCCTTGAGGAGACAGTTATTAGAAAATTGAACATTAAAGTTGCTTCTACTGATGCCTTAGAACGAAGTGATGAATGTGCTATTGGACACTGGAAGAAAAGGGATACTTGTTATAAAGTGGCAGAGAATGTATCTGAATTATGTCTTACCATTGTTTAAATTAGAACTTGTAAGTAATGAACCTGCATGTTTACCTGAGGAGATTCCTTAACAAAGGAATTGAAAAATGTGGCCTGGGTCTCCTTACTTCTTATAATATAATGAATGAGGAAGTAGATAAATTGTTGAATTAACTGTTGTGCACTTCATGATTAAAGAAATTCTCAGTCTATCCACTTAGTCTGCTCTAGAAACAGAACCAAAGTATGGTTAAACAACCATTTGCTAAAATGATTAGGCATGCGAATTATGGATCCTATCAACCATCGCAGCAGAAGCCAGGAATGAGGATCCAGGAAATATCTGTGGAGGACACTCTTTTATGATGGTTGGACCCATGTGAATTGTATGGAAGACTGACAAGGTTTTTGAGAATTATATATCAGCAGATATACTGCTAGACTGGACTGATAGGAACAGAGCTGGGATAAAATGAAGAATGACTTCAAGGACAGAACCAATGATGCAGAGGTCTGGGCAAAAAGGACTTCATAGGGCTAGATTGTCAGACTATTACCCAATGGGACTGAAAAATAGAGCACCAATTCATAAGGGATTATTCTCAGATCTTAAAATCCAATGGAATTTTCCCCACTAGGTTCCCAACTTCCTTGGGATTCATGACCTCTTTTTTTCTTTCCAGTTTCTCCCACTTGGAATGGGAACATCTATCTATTCCTGTCCTACCACTGAATTTTGGAAGCAGATAACTTGTTATCTGGTTTCACAGATCAACATGGAGAGGAGTTTTGCCCCAGAATGGTCCATAACCCAAGTCTCACACATAACAGATTTATGTGAGATTTCCAAACTTAGAGTTGATGCTGAAATGGTTAAATTTTTTGAAGCTATTGAAACTAAATGAATGAATTTTGCACATGGAAATGACATGAATTTTGGGGAACTAGAGTGTGGACTGTATTTGCCTCCTTCCCCAAAACAGTAACTTTCTCCTTAGGAGTTACAAAAGACTTTCAATAATTTAAGGAAATGTCACCAGTAGATAATGGGGCCCTCAGATGATTGAGGAGATCTTTCAAAAATGAGGCTACCCTTGACTACCCAGGGAGTTTCCCAGAGAGATAGATCAATGACACCACCTCAGCCTGAGAAAGCATTCAGGTTAGCCTCAATTAGCTTGCCCAGTGTTGTTATAAATATAGATATGGAAGATTTGGATAGATAAAGATATAGATAAAGATAACTATAAAGACCAAGATAAAGATACAGAGATGAAAATAGAGATAGATGGAAAGATAGAAAGATAGATAGATGAAAGAAAGAAAGAAAGAAAGAAAGAAAGGAAGGAAGGAAGGAAGGAAGGAAGGAAGGAAGGAAGGAAGGAAGGAAGGAAGGAAGGAAGGAAGGAAGGAAAATTGCCCTAGAGCCTTCCATGTGAAGCAGGCAGAGTCTGTGCAATTGCTAATCTATCCTGCTGTACTTGAATTAATTCCTCAGATCATGTAAAAAAGGTCAGTACAGAAAACGAAGTAGAAACCTACTTGGCTTTCTATGGTAGATCCTGAAGGTTTATGGCAGGGGTTGGCAAAACTTTATTCTGTAAAGAGCCAGAGAGTAATTGTTTTAGGCTTTTGTGGTCATGTAGCAAAACAGCAGTGATAGAAAAAATGTACTTAAAGAAATAAGCATGGCTTTGGGTCCATGTACAAAAGTTTGCTGACTCCTGGTTTATGTGATTTGTTCAGCTACTTGGAGCATGCTGGGGGCATGGTTAGTTCACTACTGAAGGTTGACCTCATCCTAATGGGTCCAGTTAATAACAGCCTTAATTAAATGCTCTGTGAGGTAAATTGAAGGGATTTGGTTCCAGCCTCTGTTGGTC
Organism: Cabassous unicinctus; assembly: GCA_029593785.1. NCBI lineage: Eukaryota > Metazoa > Chordata > Mammalia > Cingulata > Chlamyphoridae > Cabassous > Cabassous unicinctus. The sequence goes on from JAQZBX010026311.1 coordinate 20,574, forward strand.
ACAGTAATCAGAGTGGCCAATGAAGTGGCATACTCACGGGACAATTCACCAAGAAGCAACACTGTATAGAAAGAAGGGGTAGATAATTCTCTATGGGCCTCTCACAGTTTGGGACACCTTGCAGGAAGAGGCACTGACAGTCCTTAGTGTCTGATTCTCTTTTCATGGTGCCCATACAGCAAACTGCCTTGCTCCTTTTGGAGCAACAGGCAGGTATACTTTCTGCCATTATATATGATTTGGATTCTCTAAGTTCAGGGATCCTGTTCTACTACACCACCCTCTGCATGTGTGTGCATCGAGCTGGGCCAAATATCATCAACCCTGTGGAATTTAAGGAACAATTTGTTCTAACTCAACGAACACAATGCTCATGCTGCCTGCTGTACCAGGAGTAATAAAGTCCTTTGTCTCTAACCCAGGAGTCTGGCGTCTTCTGCCAGCATCCATGAATCTGTGACAGCCTGACTTGTTATTTTGCAAGTAAGGTGGACTCTTAGACTCTTCACAGTTTTTGACAGTCACAGTGGGGAGCTACACTGTGTCTGGGTCTTTAGAGTAGCCACACGGCTTGATGTAAAAATAAACCTAAATGAATAAGAGCTTCGAAAACCTCAGATGAAAGTCTTTTATGAAAATGTAAAATGATATCATGTATTTAGGTGCTGTGTATATTAGAAATCTTTCATTTTAAAAATCTGTTTCTTCACGAACTTAATGAAAAATCTCCTTCATCACCAAAAAGACACTTCAGGGAGTATTCGAAATATGGGAGTAATATTCACATCATAATTTTGTTTTATTGTGGTGTGTGAACTAATCCAATAGTTATATAGATATTAATATTCCATAGAGGGGAGTGAGAGAGGAAAAAATATACTCTGAAGGAAGAAAGTTGATAGCAGGGCAGCAGCAGGCCATTAACATTAGTCACTACAGAGATTTTCTTTCCTTTCAATAACCTCAAATGCAGTTATTCTGCCATTTAATATCATTATTTTTATTCTGAGTGGATTATTCATCTTATAAATCAATTAGTTTGACTAATAGTTAATTTTCATAGTATTTGATTTTGTTCAAGTTACTCAGAAGTTCATTGGCCCATCTCTCGTTTCAATCTTTCTAGCCTTTCACCATTCTTTCCCTGTATCACTTTCTCAATAACTTTCCTAGGACCTGCAAAGCAAATTATTTGGTAGTGTATTTCATTATGACAGAATTTTTCATGGAAAGATTTAAGATTTGAAATTCGTGCCTTCTCTTAGAACCTTTTTGCTATTCTACTATATTAAGAAAGTTAATGGCAGCTACTTGATGAAAATGAAATAAATTTAACACAAAAAGACACTCCCCAGCTGTGGGGTTACAGAAGCATTGAGGACTTTAGCACCATCCTCATGGCATCCAGCATGTCTTATGCCAAAGCCATTCCAAATAAACTAATAATCCAAGTAAGCAGGGGAGTTTCCCATGCAAATGCAGCTTCAAAACAAGTGTCTTAGTCTCTCCACCCATAAAAGTACCAATTAAGTCTCTTCTTTTTAGAAATCCTGGAACTACCACTGGACATCTCCTATAACTGAGAGACTGAATATACAAATGGACAATGGCCAGGCCTTATGTGAAAATTAAACTTTGACCCAAAAGTTCTGCAGCAGCCATCCCAGGAAGCCAAATCACAACCTCTGCAGAAATTGATTCCACAATGGCCAGGATTTAATCAATAACCACCAGCTTTCCTAATTTTTGCTCCTACTTCCAACTTGGGACCAACTAGAGAAAACAAAATATGCCTCCCTAACCTGTCATATAAGATGCCTACTTCTAGAAGCATCTTCTCCATGCCAATAACCTCCAATCAGGATGCACTTGAAGGCTCCTCTTCTTCCCACTATAAAGCTTTCATACTCCCCTGCTTGCCTTTCAGTCTCTGCCAAATGCAAGTGATAGGAGATGATTTCTCTACTACAGCAAGTGCTAAATAAAGAGACTCTGCATGTTCTCATTTGGGTGATCTTCATTTATTTCCACATTATACAATAGAAAGTGTTTACAAATTGCTGATGGTCTCATAATAAAACCCCTCAATAAGTGAGATCTTAATAATTGCATTGATTAAAGGTGTGTTATGGCGAAGCTAATAAAAATCACTGTTTTTCAGTCAATTTCCATGCCTATATTGCTGCAAAAAGTACAAAAGTAGAGATATTGAAAAATTCTACTGGAACCAACAATGTAGATACCGAAAGTCCCATCCACAACCCAAACATGCACCCTCCCCTAGATAAGAACTTTTCTCCTCCTCCATTTAAGAATGGACTTTAGTGGAGGGTGGTAGCCAATTGTCAATCACATTATATCTGAATCTTCATTATGGTAGAAAGAGTTATCAGACGTTTACTCAGACGTTTACTCTCTTTATGTTTGTATTTGTTTTAATTTGCAATCTTCACAGCTGTACAGGTTCACAAGCCCTTATCCACAAACCTGAAATCCAAAATGCAGTAAATAAGAAAGATTTTTTCATAACTCATTAAGCCACAGCAACTGACCTGAACTAGAGAGAGGCTATTTTTAATTCCTATTTGTTGCTACCTAATGTGGGCTGTCATACAGTTTGTTGCGGAATCATTAATTTGTTTGATTATGGGAAGCTGCCCCAGACTTTGTTAGGGGTATTATATAAAACACAGTATTTGCAACATATTGTCTTTCTATAATCCAAAATGGGGGGAAAGGCTGGGTTCCGAAACACATCAGACCCAGGATGTTTTGGATAAAGGCTTGGAATCTATGGTGCTACTCCATTAGTTGATTAGGCACTGGACTAACCAGCCATCTGTAAACGTTCAAGCACAGCCATTACAGAGATACTCTATTTAGAGCTGGGAAGGGAATCTAGAATTCAGTCTAATTTCTTTGTGTTGAGTGGGAAACAGAGGCCCTGAGACCTAGGGAGGTTTAAGAAACTAGGCTTCATGCATTGCCATATGTCACAAACCATAGATATAGAAATTTGGCAGTTTTTTTGCAAGGGTAAAATGGTAATAATTAGTAGTTAATAATTACTAGACAATACTTCGTAATAAGTATTTCTAGCTTCAGAATATTTTCATGCTTTATGAAAGTCATCAGTTGTTTTTCTACTTGTTCAAGTTTATATTTATTTATTTTAAAAAACTAGATTAAGCATTGTCCAATGGAAAACGCATGATATGTAAAATAGTTTAATTAATTCCATCTTTTAAATAATGTAGGGTTGTACCCAAGGGAATATTTTGCCAGTGTTTTGTTCAGGGTATTTTCTAATGAAATAAGTACCAGTGAAGTTATGTCCAAAAGACATCATTTCCAATTCAAATAAGTATTACAAATAAAATTTCCTTTTCCCATAATGTTGTCAAATATTTTCTACAAAACTATTCATACAGAGGCCTCAAAATAAAAATCAGAGGGGTTTCACTGCTTCCTTTACTTGGAATATGATGTTAAAATCACCAAATATTAAACATCAGGAGGTGCTGAAAGAGCTTCTGATTTGGTCATTTGCTTTTATGAGTATACCAAAGCATGGAAATTCAGTTCTTTTTTAAAGGTCTTTCTACTCAAAAGTAGCCTCTACTGAAAATAGGATGGCCATTTTGTTACAATTCTAGTGATGATGATGATGATGATAATAATAGCCAGTTATTTGAGCCAGGCAATAAGCAAAGTACTTTATTTGCATTCTTTCATTTTACCTTAACTCTAAAGTACATATCCCAATGAATTTGCTTTTTGTCAAATTGAAACTTAGTTAAGTGATTACATTGATGTGGGAAATTTTATTTCCCGGGTCTTTCAAAAGGAAAAAAATGTTTTAAAATAGTATTTTAAGGAAAACAGCTTGACATTTCTCAAAAAATTTAACAAAGAATTACCTTATGTCCTAACAATTCTATGTATACAGCCCAAGGAAATGAAATCAGCAACTCAAACAAATATCTGTACATGCATGTTCATAGCAGCATTATTTATAATAGCTTAAAGATGGAAATAGCCTAAATGTCCATCAATAGAAGAATTAATAAGCAAATTGTGCTGTATATATTCAATGGAATATTATTTAGCCACAAAAAAGAAAGAAGTACTAATACTTCATCTATAAGTACAAGATGCATGAACCTTGAAAGCATTAGGCTAAGTAAGAAAAGCCAGACACCAAAGGTCACATATTATGTGATTCCATTCATATGAAATATCCAGAATAGGTAAATCCATAGAAAGAAAGCAGATTGTCAGGGAGTGCAGGGAGGAGGAATTGGGAGCAATTGCTTAATGGATATGAGGTTTCATTTCAGGGTGATCAAAATGTTTTGGAACTAGATAGAGATAGTGGTTACATAACACGAATGTGCTAAATGCCACTAAATTGTGCACTTTAATGGTTAATTTTATGTTATCTAAATTTAACCTAAAAATGCAAAAAGAAAAAAATACATTAAAAAATTCTATTATACACTCTCATGCTGAAAGTCATTTTATTGCTAAACTTCCATCTCTATTTTGGTTAGTTAATAAAAATCATTGCCTGCAGATAAAAGGAAGTTATTATGGATTTCTCTTGCAAGGTATTTTGGTTCTCCAGAAATTTTATCTTCCCTTGCCATTGTAACAAAAGCTCATAATATATTATTTTCTGCAAAAATTATCACTTATCAGACAGTTTTTGAGGTATTTGGAAATATGAACAAAAAGAAATAATGTAAATTATTACAAAAAGAAAATTCAACTTTTTAGTAAAGCCCACAACTATCATATCAATTTTCTTTTCTTTTAATTTACCAGGTAAGGTGATTATTTTGGGTGCATTGTGTTTTTCTTCATTTGAACTCAAGCTTTCATCACTCGTATTTTTCTATAAGGTAACAATGCAGTTTTACGTCAAATTCTATTTTTTTACATAGTAACATACATTCCCATTAGCATTCTTGCAATAGAATAAAAGCTAGGTTTCCTTCATCAATACTTTAATATGATATTTGTTGACTCCATAGGAAATATCTTCACAGTATAAACTAACCGTGTGAGAAAAAAACAGTCCATCTCCCTATTGCAAAAATTACTAAAGCCAGAAAGGAAGAATTTTGCATAATGGCTTGGCAGTTCACAGGTAGAAATTTAGAGACAGTTAAAATTAAATGGTGGTAAGACGATCATGTTCTCCTGAAATGTCTTTTCGCTAAAAAAAGTGAAAATGTTCTTGCAATAGAAGTAAAGAGTCTCTAGAGACAAATGTCTGCTTAAAAATACTCATTGACTTAAATGGTCATATTTTGATTATTGGGCTAAAAATGATATTTGGCTGAGGGGTAGTGTTTCTTAATCAATGAGCACTGGAGCTAGTCAACTGGGTGGTTAGAGTAAATTTCTATCTCTTTGAACCTCAGTTTCTTCAGCTGTTAGACAGAGGATTTGGACCAAATAGCTCTAAGATCCCTTTTAAAACAAAAAGTCAGATATTATATATAATAGTCTTATCATTATTTTAATGTAATTATTACATCTTCTATGATTATAGCTTTAAATGTTATTATCAATAAAGCCATTATATTTTAAAGTGCATTTATTAATTAATAAGCAAAGAGAGAAAAATGTCATTTTAGGTTATTTTCTGGTAATGAAATGATTCCTGCTGACTATAAAATAGGTTTTTGCGCCATCTGCTGGTAGTTCTGAGGTTATCCAATTGGGTGACGGCAATTTTCTGCATCCTTCATGTTTTAATGGTACGTTACACTCTCCTCAGCCCCACTGCTGACCTGAGAAGCTTTTTAAATGTTTCCTGATCTCCATATAAGGCAAATATAAATGTCAAGATGGCTACATGGTCTAAAACTAATTTTAAATTTTGATCTTTAATTCATGTTTTGTCACGTGTTTCTCCAAAGAGGTACTGCTAGGTTTATTTTTAATATAAGATGTCAAAATGGATATGATAATATAAATAGGTGGAGTATTTGCACCTTTATTTCTATCTGGTTGTTAGCAAAACATTCATCATCTAAACACTCTAACCATGTAGTATTTAAAAATGGAATCCTTTCCCCATCTCCTGACTCCCTCCAGAAAGCTAAAGGCTGCAAAATAAAGTGGCTTCCATGGTTACAATAATTTAGCTCTATTTCTTTCCATATGCATAATAACAGGGTCTTTCCTAAAATGACACTTCATAACATGCCATACATATGCATAACTTCTTTGTGCCAAGAAATAGAAAACAACATGAGTAGTTTTGTGAAAGGGATAATTTGATTCAAACTTATGATGAATAAAGCAATGTTAATCAACAAAGAACAAAGCAAAAGTGTTTTCTTGTAAAAAATGCACTTTTAGCAGAGTTCTCAGAGGAATAAATAAAGGAATCCTCTATTATTCAGCACTTTAAAAGTTCCCTAAATTATGCATCTTTCAACAATCTAGAAGTACATTTGAAGATGTGCTCATTTGTTTCTAGAATGGGAGCAATATTTGTCTCATTTCAAGTCAACAAAAATACAATTTAGTTTCACTGAGTTTATGGTTCTAGCATTGAACAAATTCTCAACTGTATTCTTTCGATAATCCTTCACATAAGGTAGATTCACATACACTCCTCTAGAAAAACAATTTGAGTTTAGGTGTATTTTAGATCCTGCACTCTTGCTATCTCAGACCATATGAATAGAGTTTATTGGAGGTGATAACAAGGAAGGCATTTTTAAATTCTGAATTCAGCCTTTGAATGCAATGGGATAATGGATTCCACATTCTAAAAATGTCATAGAATCATATTGCAATACATGGAAATAATCAGGCAGCTGACACTGGAATTGGTGGTAAATATGATGCTAATACAAATGCATGATATGCAAAACAAAAGGTTATTTTAAAATTTAATGCACATTGATTTCGCTCTTGAAGAACTAGTAACAGAGGCCATTGGGCCAAACATCTATGGCCTAATTGCCTAAGTTTAACTCAAAGAATAAGGGGCTTCCACTGGAATGCTCTCTTGATTGGTTTGCACCTGTTTGGAATCTACGATTGTAGGTGACTTATTCACAACAAATGTGAAGTAGGATATACTCCGGAAAGGCAAACTGAGTTTTACATACGCCTGCAATACATTAGCAGGAGAAATAGCATCACACAATTTGGAAGGCCAACACCATAATTTGCTTTATCTCTTTCCTCACATGTTCCCACTTTACCTCTACCTGCAGACAGTAGGCCCACTGCAGCAGGACTATAGAAACAAGGGAAAGATCAAGAACAGAGAGAAGTTAAAAAGGGGAGTCTCCATGCCGAATGTGTTTTTCTTCCTAGGGCCACCTCCCATGCTTCCCGAAATGAAGAAAAGATGCTTGCATGCCAGAGCAACCAAAAGAAAATGACATTTCCATTAATCAATCTATAATTGAGTTTGAATGTGTTTCTTCCTTGAGTGTTTTTGGGCTTTCATAAATTTTATGGGAAAAGATTAAATTGATTTAGATACAGAGAAGGGCAAATATTTAAATTTGATGAGCACTGATCCTCTTAAAGGAAAATCATCCTGGCCCCAGACCTCATCTTGTTTAATATTTTAGGGCCAGGCAATAAAATGAATGAAAATGTCAGGAAGGGACATAATTGAATTCAACTGGGGACTGCCCAAGATTTGCCTTATTAAATAAGGCAACAGTTAAGAGGACACTGGAAACCCATTGCCTTAACTCGGTTATTCCTCTTTGCTTTCAGAGATCCCTAACCAAGGGGAGAATTGGAAATAAGAGATTTGAGCATGATAGTTTTGAGAACACCAAGCCCTCATAAAGACATATTCAAGTTAAAATTCTGTCATATGTAGAAACATAAATGTGCTATGGGTACTTAAGCAAAGATACAGTTTTCTTCGGTGATCTTTACTAATCTCTGTCCAACTTGCATGCTTTATATAATTTGGAATCCTTTCTCATGTTGCATATTAAGAATTTTTCTATGAACTTTATAGTGTATAAAATCAATGTAAAATTTCGCATTGCATCAGACATCAGCTCTCATTTCTCATTTCCATCTTCCTCAAGATAGCTGAATGACAGTATTAACACAGGGAAATAGAGTTATGGTTGTTAGTGGTTTCCTTTTTCATGTGGAAACAACTATCTGACCAAAGTTAATATTATTTTTACCACATTTTTTTTTGAAATTAGCATATCACATACTTAAAGACTCATGCACACACATAAACAGATATTTATTGTAGCCACCATATAATACTCTCTCACCATTTGGAAA
>JAQZBX010026312.1:0-20281 GCA_029593785.1 Cabassous unicinctus
TTTTTTTTTTTTTTTTTTTTTTTTTTTTTGGGTCTCTCTGCTTCCTCTGTCAATGTTTCTTTTCAGCCAGGACCTCAGAGAAGGTTTTGATTAGGATAGTGGAGGAGCGTCTCATTTCTGAGGTGGAATCATCAGTTTTTGAAGATTCTTCTGTCTTGAGTTTGGTTTACAGTTCTCCACATTTCTGATGGCTCTTTCAAGAAGAATTTCTTCTAGTGTATTCACATGCATCTCACCAACTTTAATAACTCTCTCTGCTGCCTCCTCAGTGTTTGAATCACTGGACATGCCTAAACGCTAACTTGAACTTTCTTTGGTGTTTTGTCAGTGTTCATTTCTGAAGTTTCAACTTTCTTCCCTAGCCTTAGTTCAAAGCTATGCTTTAATGGAGGATCACTGTCACCACCTACTGAAAATTTTCATTTCCCCAATCTCTCGGTGAGACTCAGTCTAACCAAGGGATCTTCTCCTTGTTTACGGGACAGAGTTAACTGTCCTCAACAGTGTCCAGATATTCTCTTTTTCAGGACCTGGAATGGGCTCGGGTTGGAGCAAAAGGCTGGAAACTCCAGAAGAAACTTCACCTTGCTTCTTGGATTTTTCCTTCATTTTTGTTGATTTGATTTCCTCAAGAGTTTTATTCCAAAATTCAAACATTCACCTGCTTTAAACTGACCCCAGGTTTCTGGGCAGAAGCCACTCTTAATCTATTATGAAGTTTGGGAGTTGGTTGCAAGGTAGGTGTTTTGGTTTCATCACCTTCCTCAGAAAATCGATCATCATCTTCATCATCATCTGCAGCATGATTACAACTGGTGGATGTGTGGGGCTAGGAACATTTTCTGAATGTTCTACTTTTATAACACTCTGCAGCTGCAGGGAGGGATTAGACTGGACAGAAAATTTGTTCTGCTGAACAGGGAGCAGGCTGCTATCCTTTACTTCCTCTTCTGGTGACTCAGGCACAGTGGGCGACACAGTTTTGCTTGGAGGTAGGAAAAGGCCATCAACATAATGTCCTCTGTTGTGATGGAAAGCACAGGTTAGCTTTTGACATCCCGTTGGCTGATTTTCCCAATAATAAGGAATCCCACTGCGTTTATCAATCTCCATGTGCCGAAATCTGCACATCTGTTGAAAACAGTGCCCTTCTTGCCATAATGTGCAAACAGTTTCACTTCCTAGTGCAGCTTCACAGTGACAGAAGGGGCAGCTATGTCCTTTGGTATATGTAGAATGCGGGGGGGGGGTGGGGGGAAGCAAGCTTCTCCTTGATTAGGCAAGCTGAGTGGATCCTTAGATTAGAATCGGCTTCTTGAACACAAACCACTCCTTCCTCAAGATGAGGACAAATTCCAAGTCCTCTTGAAATGGGTTTAATCTTCCAAAAGACAACTCAATCACAGAAATCGTCTTTAAAATATAATCATTAGCTGGTTGATCTCAACAAAAACGTCTGTGTCTTCAATAAGTTCCAGTCTATTACTCCCGTAGGTCGAATCAACACTCAATTCATGAATTAATAATCATGAGGCAGAAAGAATTTTCCTCCTTACAATGCCAAGGAAATCTCTCAGCCACACATCAAACACAGGACCTGTTTTTTTTAAAAACACCTCCTAACTACTAGAAGATTAAGTCCATTTGAATAACCTTTGTCAGACCTGAGACAGCTAAAGTTAGTTACCTCCTGTAAAACAAACAACAAAAACAAACAGCCAAAAAAGAGTTCATTTAAAGATGAACTTGAGATTCAAGGGTTTATTAAAGAAAAATAATTTTTAAAAAGACCCATCTTCCATAGCCAAACAATATAATTTAAAAAGAAAAACAAAAAATAAAAAAAATTCAATAAGATCCAATTTCTGGTCTTCACGATTTCTTCACACTTAATACTAGTCAATTTTCCAGGATTTTTTTGGGCAGGGAATATCCCCAAATTAAACCGGTGACACTATCCCTGATTCCCACTTGCTGCCACGTCTTTCTTCTTTTTTATCTGCTGCTGCCCTCCTCAGTTGTTTTGAGTTTAGATAAGTGTCTATCATAGACATTCTTCATTCCTCTGTGTTTTTATATTTCTAGCATTTCCATTTGATTCATTCTTATGGTTTCCATCTCTCTTATGAAATTACCCTTATTATGCATATTTTCCATTTTTCCATTTTAAAAAATGTAAATCATAGTTATTTTAAATTCCAACATAGCTGGATATATTTCCAATATCTGTGCCCTACCTAAGTCTGATTGTTTATTGTCTTTTCACATGGCAGTTGTTTTTTTCCTTGCTTTTCATATGTCTCATTATTTTTGTTGTTGGAAGCTTTATGCTTTGTGTATGGCAGTAGAGATAAGGTGAATAGTTTTCATGTCTTTGCTTCTGCTAACTCTTTAGTGGGGTATTTGAGCTAATCTTGTCTAGAGCTGAGTTGGGTTGGATTTTGTTGTTCCTACAGATACCTTGAGAGAATCATAGGTTTCAAATTCCTCCAGGGATATCTTGTGTTTAGGTTGGGGGCTCATTTGCCAGAGGTTTTTCTCATTGCTCCACTCTCAACTTTGAGTTTTCCCTAAAAGCTTTGCCTCAGAGAGGTTCTTTCTCCATCCTTTTGTCTCTCTTCTGCCCCAGTTCCATCAATATTCCACTGTTGCTTGGTATTCAATACTTATTTTCCTGATGGTGTGAGAAATACTCTGCTGTTTGATGAAACTTCAGTTTGGACAGGCTTGGTGCTTCTGGGTCTCTGGAGTTAAGCTTTCTTAATGCTCCTGATTTTCCTCTAGTTATTAGCCTAAGCCCCAAATTATTTCTTCCTCTTTTTCAGTGGTAGAAGGTTCTTTCTCTATTTTCTTCTCAGGGTAGAATATATTTACACTAGTGCCCTAAAGGCAACAATGTTTGTTGTCTCTCCCCTCCCAAGCCTTTTGTTCTTTATGGGAGAGAAGGACCATTGGGAAAACAGGGATGAAGGTTCTGGCAGGACTTACTTCCTCCACAATGGCTGATATTCCCCTCCTCCAGGCTTGCACTGTGAGGGAAGTTGTCTTTGGACTCTTCCTTTTTTTTATTTTTTTTTTTTTTTTGGTGAGCGTCATGGAGAGCAACCTGTAAGTAATTGTGAACAATTCCTGCCCCCAAGGACTCGACACTTTCCAGCCCACACTTGACCTCTATCAATTTAAAAATTGTAGCTGAATTCTTACCTTCGTCTGACAGATCTACCCCTGGTAAGAAAGGGTTTATGTTCTGTCTCTCCCTTTAGGCTTTTTTACCCACTTAGATTTGGGGCTAGTTGGTTTCCCTATGATCTCTGCTCTCTGATGTGTTCAAAAAAAGTCACAAAATTGAAGTTTCTCTAGCTTTCTTGTTGTTATTATTACTATTGTTACATGGGAAAGAGAGTGGCAGTCTTTACAGCTTTCTGCATTACAAGCAGAAATTGGAAATATGTCTCAATTTCAGTTTATATACACATACAACAGAAGAGTTGCACTTTCAGTCAGATTTCATCTCAGTGCTCCTCTCTCTGATGGCCACCTAATAGGCTATGTGGCCAAAGAATCCAGTCCAATAAGGAATTTATCATTTACTCTAATGCAGTCATTTCCTCTGAATTTTCTTCAGGACACTTGCAGGTTGTTATTACTCAAGACGAATGGAAACTTTTAAAATTCAGTTTGAAGAAGACACTTTTGGTGAGACAATATAATATCCCTGCAAGTTAAATGTGCTCTAGTACATTGGTAGAAAATGGAAAACTTCCATTTAAAGCCCAGGCCATTTTTCATTCGCTTCACGGCAGACCATTTCTTCATTGTATCTAAGGTATTATGATCCCCAATACAGAGAAACCAATGCATGAGTTAATCCATTTACCCAGAGCAGCTGTCACAAGGATTTTAGAATTGCCTTTTCAGCCCTGTAGGTGATTTAAGTGCTGAGCTAAGTGACTACCAGTTTTCCAATTTTATACCCACTTCAGACTGTCCTGATATTTTGATTCCTGTACGATCAAGTTACCCACTCATTTTACAGTGTACAATCCAGTCTCTACTTTAGTATAATGTAGTTTAGAATTGAGAAAAATATACTAGAAAAACTGCTTATTTCAACAGGACCGGTTTCCAACTGAACCCTTTTAACTGATATAGATAGCTCTAGATAACAAATCTATTTTAAAATGTGTCATTGATATGGAAGAAATTTCACCCCTATCTGTTTTAAAGTATTCTAAACTGACTGATTGCTGAATTTGGGGAAAATAAAGAATGTCTTATCCCCTTACAAAGGGGTAATAATAGGTTGGCACAATTGACAAGGGACTGCCCTAAAATTTATGTGTCATGAATTCTGGTTTCTGTTTTAACACTAGCTTGTGAAAACTTGTGAAAGTCACTTAACCTCCTTGATGTCCAATTTTCTTATTCCTAGAATAAAAATAATATCACCTTCTCTTTCTCCTTTTTTTTTAATTTTTAAAAAGTTTTATTTATTTATCCCCCTCCCCACCTTCTTGTTTTGCACTCACTGTCTGCTCTCTGTGTGTTCTTCCGTGTCTGCTTGTCTTCTCTTTAAGTGGCACCAGGAACCGATCCTGGGACCTTCCAGAGTGGGAGAGAGGTGCTCAATCTCTTGTGCCATGTCAGCTCCCTGGTCTTCTGTGTCTCTTATTGTCTCTCCTCTGTGTCTCTTTTTGTTGTATCATCTTGCTACGCCAGCTCTCCGCACGGGTAAGCACTCCTGCGCAGGTCAGCTTGCCACGCGGGCCAGCTTGCCTTTCACCAGGCAGTCCCAGGAATCAAACCCTGAGCCTCTTATATGGAAGATGGAAGTCCAATTGCTTGAGCCACATCCATTTCTCGTCTTTCTGCTTTTGAAGATCAAAATATCAGGAATCCTAGGAGTCCTTGGTCAAGTATTTAACAGATCTTAAACCAGTGCTAGCCAAGTAGTAGATGGTAAATAAGTATTTGTAGATTAATTGAATAACTTTATTAAGAAATAGCACATCACATATCTTCAAACTACCTTTAATTATTCTCCCCAGGCAGTTAGATGCAGCATGTCAGTATTATAGCAATATTGTAAAATATATAAATATTAAGATTATATCTCCATTTTTCCTTCTAGACAGTGGGCTCCTTGAGAACAGTTTAATTATTTTTGTTTTTCTAAAATCTAATGTAAAGCCTAGAGCTCTCACTACTATATCAGTAAAATGGACCATTTATTGAACATTACATGTCAGCAATAAGCTAAGTGCTTTGGGTAATTATTTCATATAATACTTTCAACAACTCTGGTATGCAATTAAAAAAAACCTCCTCAGAAACACAGTTTAAGGGGGAATCCCAAGACTTTTGTGGGATTACCTCCAGGAACCCCACCAAGTTCTCTAGTTAAAGGTCCAAGAAAGATTCCCTCATGGGTCTAGCAGGAGAAGTGGATGAGTAATCAATGTGAAATATACCCAGAGCATTCTCTGTAACCTCAGCCTACGCTTCAGTGGGAAAGACTTTGCTAAAGTCTTATCCTGGCTGAGGGAATGGAATTTCTCCACTTTAAGTCGACCTCCAGCTTTTTTCTCTCACTTAAGGGGGTGAGGTGTGGGGACAACATAGTCAACAGGGATCAGGGCTTCGAGGAAATAGATTATGAACACTGCAGCCAGGAAAGGGAGTAAAGGGATGGGAGAAAAAAGTTAGAACACTGAAGAAACACTTGTGAAGGTCACAAGCCCACTAAATGGCTGATATTTATTAGAAGATTGTAGTATGAGCACATCTCACAGACTTACCACCAAGCAACATGTTTCTAGTACAGTCACAATAGATTACAGCTGAAAGGGCCAAAGACATAGAGTTTCTCTGAGAAGTATTACTTAGGGAGGCCCCAAATCAAGAGGAGACAAAAACAAGGGACCTAAAGGAACTTGAAGACTCTGATACTTATAGGTATAGCAAACGTTAAACACTGACTACCTTTTAGCTAGATTAATATAAATCCTTACACTAAAGGTCTATTTATCTCAGTTCCTGTTAAACAACACAACTTGTTTGTCACTCAATAGAAAATTACAAGGCATATCAAAAGACAAAACCAAAACAAAACCAAAACAAAACAGCTTGAAAGACAAAGCAATCATCATAACAAGACACAGATATGATACTGATGTTAGATTTATACAGGGAATTTTTAAAAAACTATGATTAATATGTTAAGAATTATAAAGAAAAAAGTAGACAGCATGCATGAATGGATGAGTAATACAGGTTTAGAGAATTAAAATAAAATGCTAGAAATAAAAAACACTATAACAAAAATAGGCACGTAAGTAGACTTGGCACAGCCAATGAAAGATTCAGTGAGATTGATGATAGGGCAATAGAAACTTCTCAAACTTAAATGCAAAGATAAAAAAGAAATAAAACAAAATATCCAAGAAATTTGGGACAATGTTGAAATACCAGAAATAGATGAGAGAATAGAGCAGAAAAAATATTTGAAGTATTAATGGCATATAATATTCAAACAACAGAAAACCAAAGACAAAGAAAAATCTTTAAAAGGCCAGAAGATAAAAACTTACCTACAGAAGAACAAGGATATGAATTAAAGCAGACTTCTAATCAAGCAAGCAAGAAGAGAAAGAAGTGAAAGAGTTAACATGTTGAAAGAAAAAAACAAAAAGCAAAAACATCAGCCTAGAATTCAACATTCTAGCAAAATTATCCTTCAAAATGTAACAAGAAATGAAGACATTCTCAGACAAACACTGAGAGGATTTATTACCAGCAGAGCTTCCCTGCAAGAAATGTCAAAGAATTTCTTCAGAGAGAAAGAAAATGATATAGGTCATAAACTTAAAATTACATAAAGAATACTGGAGAAGATAAATATAAAATTAAATCTTTTATTTTTTTATTCTTAATTGAACCAAAAGATAACTGCTTATTTAGAGTAATAATAACAGTGTATTTGCAATTATAGCACATGGATAAGAAAAATGAATAACAGCAATATCACAAAGGATGGGAGGGAGGAATTGGAAATATTCACTTATAAGGCACTTGTACTACATATGAAGAAGTATAGTGTAATTTGAAAGTGAATATAGTTTAGTTTAAAATATGCATTGTGAACTCTAGAATACCAGCTAAAGTAATATTTTTAAAGTACATTTGATATGCTAAGAGGAAATAAAATGTAATCATAAAAAATGCTCAATTTAAAGTAGAGAAGGGAAAAAGAAACAAAGAACAAATGCCACCAAAAGAAAACAGTAACAAACATAGTAGATATTAACTCAACTATATAAATAATCACTTTAAATGTGAATGGTCTAAGCACCCCAAATAAGCAACATTGTCAGACTAAATTAAAAAACCAGGAGGCCAAATCTATGCTATCTATAAGAAACCTACTTTAAATAGAAAGACTCAGATAGGTTAAGTGTAAAGGGATGGGGAAAGCTACATCATGATAATCAACCAAAAGAAACTTGATTAGCTGTAATAATTTCAGACAAGGCAGACTTCAGAACAAAGAGAATTATCAGGGATAAAGGATATTACATAATGATAAATGGGTCAATTCTCCAAGAAGATAAAACAATCCTAAATGTCCATGCTTCTAACAAAGCAGCATCAAAATACATGAGGCAAAAACTGAAAAAATTGAAATGTGACACATAAAAATGCACTAATGTATTTTCTTATTAGAGAAGTTATGAGTTTATAAAACAATCATGAAGAAAATACAGGATTTGCATATAGCACCCCACCAGAACACCTTGCATTGTTGTAGAATATTTATTATTGATGATAGCAGTTTTAAAAATAATTGTTCTATGTTTTCTAACAGTAGTTATCTTTGTTACAATTGATGAAAGATTATTGAAATAGTTCTATCTAACATTCATTATTTACATTAGGTTATTTTACCATATACCAATCTACTAGTGTAAATACATATTACTATAAACCCATATACTACCTTGTAGTAGTATCGTACATTTGCTATAATTCATGAAAGAACATTCTTAGACTTGTACTATTAACTACAGTCCATCATCTACAATAGGGTTCACTGTGTTGTACAGTCCTATGTTTTATCTTTTACTATTTATTCTAGTAATATATACATCCTAAAGTTTTGCCTTTTAGTCACATTCATCTATACATTTCAGTACTGTTGATTACACTCACAATAATGTGCTACCGTCAGCACCATTCATTTCCAAAATTTTACCATCAGCCTAAACAGAAATTCTGTACAAATTAACCAATTACTCCCCCACCCCTTTTTTTTTTCACTCAGTCTATCTCTTGGTAACCTATATTCTAGATTCTAACCCTATGAGTTTGCTTATTATAATTAGATCATTACATTGAAATCATGTAATATTTGTCCTTTTGTGTCTGGTTTATTTCACTCAAAATAATGTTCTCAAGGTTCATCCATGTTGTCAGATGTATATTCCATCATATGTATATACCATATTTTGTTTATCCATTCATTGGTTGATAGACATTTGGGTTGCTTCCATCTTTTGGTAATTGTGAATAATTCCACTATGAACATTGGTGCACAAATATCTGTTTGAGACTCTGCTTTCAGTTCATCTGCGTATATACCTTGTGACAGGATTGCCAGATCATGTGGTAATTCTATACTTAGCTTCCTGAAGAACTGCTAAACTGTCTGCCACAGCAGCTGCACCATTTTACATTTCCACCAGCAATGAATGACTGTTCCTATTTCTCCGCATCCTCTCCAACATTTGTAGTTTTCTGTGTTTTTTAAAAATAGTGGCCATTCTAGTAGGTAAGAAATGACATCTCACTGAGGTTTTGATTTGCATTTCCCTAATAACTAGTGATGTGGAGCACCTTTTCATGTACTTTTTGCCCATTTGTATTTCTCCTTTGGAGAAATGTCTATTCAAGTCTTCTGCCCATTTTTTAATTGGGTTGTTTGTCTTTTTATTGTTAAGTTGTAGGATTTCTTTATATTTTCTGAATATTAAATCCTTGTTGGGTATGTGTTTTCCAAACATTTCTCCCATTGAGTATGTTGTCTTTTCACTTTCTTGATGAAGGCCTCTGATTCACAAAAGTTGCTAATTTTTGGAGGTCCCAATTACCTATTTATTCTTCTGTTGCTGTCTGTTGGGTGAAAAGTCTGAGAAACCGTTTAACACAAGATCTTGAAGATACTCCCCTACATTTTCTTCTGGGAGTTTTATAGTCTTAAATTTTTACATTTAGGTCTTTGATCCATTTTTGAGTTAATTTTTGTATATGGTATGAGATAAGAGTCTTCCTTTATTCTTTTGTATATAGATATCCAGTTCTTCCAGCACTATTTATTGAAGACACTATTCTTTCCCAGTTGAGTGGACTTGGCAGCCTTGTCAAATTGAATAAAGTGGTGACAGTGGGCATCCTTGACTTGTTCCCAATCTCAGTGGGAAAGCTGTCAGTCTTTCACCATTGAGTACATAGTGCATCACTTGTAAACAGCATATACTTTGATCATACTTCTTTATCCATTCTGCCAATCTGCACCTTTTGACCAGGGAGTTTAATCCATTACCGTTCAAAGTTATTACTTTAAACAAAGTACTTACTTCAGCCATTTTGTCCTTTGGTTTTTTATATATTGTATCTTTTTTTCCTCTCTCTTTTTTTACCCTTTTAGTTATCCTTAATGATAATCTTCATTTCTTCACTCTACTTCAAGCCTCTCTCAATTATCTTTTCCTTTCTGCCTATAGAACTCCCTTTAGTATTTCTTGTAGGACAGGTCTCTTGTTGATGAACTCTCTTAGTTTTTTGTTTGTTTATATTTTAAATTCTCCCTCATTTTTGAAGGACAGTTTTGCTGGGTAAAGAATTTTTGGCTTGAAGTTTTTCTCTTTTATTACCTCAAATATATCATACCACTGACTTCTTGCCTAAATGGTTGCTGATGAGAAATCGGCACTTAAGTCTTATTCCAGATCCCTTGCATGTGATGACTCACTTTTCTCTTGCTGCTTTCAGAATTCTCTATCTTTGGAATTTGACATTCTGATTAGCATGTGTCTTAGTGTAGGTCTACTAGGATTTATTCTGTTTGAAGTTTGTTGCACTTTTTGGACATGCAAATTTATGTTTTTCGTGAGAATTGGGAAATTTTTAGCCATTATTTCTTCACATATTCTTTCTGCCCCTTTTTCCTGCTCTTCTCCTTCTGGGATACCTGTGTCATGTATTTTTGTATACTTCATGCTGTAATACAAAACCCTGAGTCCCTGATCAATGTTTTCATTCTTTTCTCTATTTGTTCTTCTGTGGTAAAATTTAAATTGTCCTATCTTCTACTTCACTGATTCTTTCTTCTACCTGTTCAAATATGCTGTTGTATGCCTCTATTGTATTTTTGTGGGGGTTTTTCTATGTATTTTTATTCTCTTTTATTTTGCCTTTCATCCCCATAATTTCTTCTGTTTCTCTTTATACTTTCAAATTCTTCTTTATGATCACACAGTGCCTTCTTAATGTCCTTTATCTCTTTATCCATATTTTCCTTTATCTCCTTGACTTGATTTAGGAGATTTGTTTGAGCATCTTTGAATAGTTGTTCCAAATTCTATCTCCGAGTTTTAATTTGTTCCCTTAACTGGGCCATATCTTCCTGTTTCTCAGTATGACTTATAATTTTTTGCTGATATCTAGGCATCTGATTATCTTGTTGAGTTTACTGTGAAGATCAGTTTCTCTCTCTTGCCTAAGGTTTTATTGTTGATTGGTTTGTGCTGAGACTCTATTTCACAATTGATTCAACTTAGTCTAGACCTGTGTTTAAATCATCAGAGTTATTCAGCTCTTTTTCATCTGAGTCTTGCCCTGGATATGCAGTACAATTTTTAATATTGCACATTTTGTGCAATTGTTTCACCTCCAGTGGAAAGTTTCCTTTCCTCTATTCCTTCTCCCTGAATCTTGATTTGTCCTATTTGTTTTTGTTTTGCTTTATAGTTTCTTTTTTTTTTTATTTTTATAACACTCTCATTATCTCTAGCTACTTTTGCCTGGAGGGCAGATTCTGGGAGGAAGGTCATCCCAGAGAGGACTTTTCCAAGACAGTATTTCCCAGTGATACAGAGCCAGGGATCCATAAAGGGGATGCAGACTGGCTCCAAAATGCCCTGGGGAGGGGATCTGAAAGGATGCCAAGAGCCTCTGATGGCTTCCCAAACCTGACATTTCCTGGCCTGTCCAGCAGATGTTGCCCTTCAATAAACTGTTCCCTGCCACCATGAGGAGGTACTGTATCTTTAAGACTCCAAAGTCTCCTCCTCTGTCTGGGGTGGGTTTGAAACAGTGGCTGCTGCTACCTTTGTCTGCAGCAGGTCAAAACAGTAGCTCAGAGCCAGGACCCAGAGACCCGAATTTGTTAATCAAAAGCCAGGATCAGTGCATGGCCATGCCCACACCTGTTCTTGGAGAAGAGGATTTTTATGTTTATTTCTGTCAGCAGCAGTTAGCTAGGTACTGGACACCATGGTGGCCTGGTGCACGAGTGGGAGATGGGTGCCAGCAGTCACTATGCAGAGAGAGCTATTCACTGTTCTTTACTGTAATTTATCAGTCTCTTCCCCATGCTGTTCCCTGGATATACTACAGTGTTACTCTGGGTTCCGGAGTGTCAGAACAGTTGTTTCAGACAGTTCCTGCCTGTTTAAAAACTGCTTTGGTGGAAGGACTGAGTCCTGGAACTCCCTACTCTGTCATCTTCCCCAGAAGTCCCCTGCAGTATTGCATTTTGAGACTTGTAACAAAATAGCATCAAATTACATGAGCCAAAACTGATAAAACTGAAAGGAGAAACAGAGAAATGCACTATTATATTTTGAGATTTCAACACTCTTCTGATGGCTCAGATAGGCAGAAAATGAGTAAGGATATAGATGACCTGAGCATCACTGTGGATCAACTTACTCTAAGTGACATATAGAATAGTCCATCTATCAACAACAAGGAACACATTTTTCTCTGGCTCACATGAAACATTCACCAAGATACAACACATTCTGGGCTATATAACACACCATAAAAATGTAAATGTACCCACATACATACAAAGTATATTCTCAGATCATAATAGAATTAAACTAGAAATTAATAACAAAGACAACTTTCCAAATCTC
The DNA here is from genome assembly GCA_029593785.1 of Cabassous unicinctus. Lineage (NCBI taxonomy): Eukaryota > Metazoa > Chordata > Mammalia > Cingulata > Chlamyphoridae > Cabassous > Cabassous unicinctus. Next base: position 12,198 of record JAQZBX010026312.1, read on the forward strand.
TGGAAATTAAACACACACTTCTAAGCCTAAATGGTTAAAGAAATGTCTTAAGAGAAATTAAAAATATTTTGAACTAAATGAAAATGAAAATACAACTTATCAAAATTTGAGAGCTCCTGTGAGAGCAGTGCTTAGAGAGAAATTTATAGCAATAAGTAGATATGTTACAAAAGGAAAAAAAATCTAAAATAGATAACCTAAGCTTATACTTTAGGAAAATGTAGAAAGAATAGATGAGCAAATTAAGCCTAAATTAAGCAGAAGACAAAAAATTAGAACATGAATCAATGAAATTGAAAACAAGGAAATAGAGAAAATCAACAAAACCAAAATCAGATTCTTCAGAAAGATTAATAAAATTGATAAACCTCTAGCCAAACTAACCAAGAAAAAAAAGAGAAGATATAAATTACTAATATAAGAAACAGGTGCTGTCATTACTTCTCATATATACATTAAAAGGATACTATGAATCACTCTTTGTGCACATTTGGACTTTAGTTAAAAGTAATTTTATCAATATCGGTGCATACAAATTGTATCAAATTATTTTTTATAAATTAATTGTAATAAATGTACCATAATAATGTAAGATATTAACAATAGGGGCAACAGGGTGTGGGATACATGGAAACTCTCTGTACTATCTTTGCAATTTTTTTGTAAATCTAAATGTATTCTAAAATAAAAAGGTTATTAATGAAAAAAAATATGAAAAAGGGAATCCAAGTTATATAAGCTAGTGATTGGCAGAATAAGGCTTCTTAATGATGTTCACATCTTAATCCCAGGAACTTGTGAATATGTTTGTTACTTTACATCATTTTGCAGGTATGATTAAATTAAGAATGGGAACGATTATACTGGATTATCTGGGTAGGCCCAATGTGATCACATGGATCTTTAAAGTGGAGAAGATTTCCTGGCTAAGGTCAGAAGAAGATGTAACTAAGGAAGAAGGGTCTGAGAGATGCATCATTGCTGGCTTTGAAGATGGAGGAGGGGCTACGAGCCAATGAATGTGGGCAACCTCTAAAAAATGAAAAAGACAAGGAAATCAGTCTCCTCAAGAGCTTCCAGAAAGGAATGCTGCCCTGCTAACACCTTGATTTTAGCCCAGTGAGGCCCATGTCCAACTGCTGACCTACAGAACTATAAGTTAATACATTTGTGTTGTTTTAAGTCACCAATTTTGTGGTAATTTGTTGTAGCAGCTATAAAATCCAATGTCTTTAATTTGGTATTGAGTTATCATTTTCATACCACATATATTTTCAACTTTCCCTAAATGTAATATCTATCATTAGATTAGCAAAACCAATTAATCTATTTTAATTCATTTCCCAAACAATCTTAAAATACAAAAGATAATTTTAGAGCTGAAAGAAACTCTAAGAAACAGTCCAATCTTTTATTTTACAGATATAGAATAGAAGCTTAGAAAGGTCAATGGTATACTCCGAGGCACAACTGCAAATAAGAAACAGACTTCAACCATAGGTCTGCCTAGCACCCCTGTCTCTATTCTTTTGTAATAGTGAATTTTAACCATTTTGGATCATGTACCCCTTTGAGAATATGGTGAAAGTTAATTGAATTAATTCTATGAAAACATGCACAGATACCAAAAAATTTTGCATTAAATCAGGGGTTTCATGCTAAAACTGATTTCTCTACCCAAGTTAAAACCGCTCTTCATATCATGCTTCCTCTTATTAATGCAGGAAAGCATATATAAAGTTAATTTTATTTCTCATCACTAAATACAGTTATTGTGGGCTAAAGTTACATGTAGAGAGCACCAAAACAAATTCTCAGGTGAAAATATGGAGAACTTTCCCATGACTTATTCAAAATCATATATCAAAAAACCCCATAAGTTTGGCTTGACCATATATGCTATCATTTTATATTCATAGCCTCAGTGTTTACCAAAATTTCTATGAAGTTCACTGGGAATATGGATTCTATAAAATCAAGGACTGATGTTTTCCAAGAGTGTAGAACAATGGCTGGCATATAGAAAATGCTCAGTAAGCATTTGTTGAATGAATTATTGGATGGATGAACAAATGAAAGCCAAAACAAAGTAGGCTGTGGAAGTGACCTTTAAAAATAGATGACTATTTTAAGATCAAAGTGCTTCAAAACTCTGATCATGGTATATTGATTGAGCACCTACTCAGTACTCAATAGGATAGAGAGGACATATCCAAGAAATAAGTAGATTTTAAAAACAGTAAGACATGGTGATACATGGATTAGGAAATAGAGTTTCAAACTGACTCCCATCTATCCCCTGCAATTCTGGATTAGCTAACTGGGTTGAAGTTGGTACCTGTACTAAGATAGAAAAAAGTAGAAGATGGATGTGGTAAGAAGACAATGAGTTCATTTTGGACATGCTGAATGTGCCTATCCTGAGATGATGCCTGGCAGACAATCAGATGTGCAAGATTAAATATTGCACAGTTATAGGGCAAGTCTAAGTCATGAATAGAAGTCATAAGCAGGTAAGGAGCAGTTAAAATCACGAGAGTGGGAAAGATGCCCTTAAAGAGAAAGTGGAATAAGAAAATAAGTAGAGAGTTGACAGACCCCTGGGGAGGAGTAACATTTAGGAAAGGGTAGGTAAGAAAAGTCCATAAAGAAGACCAAGAATAAATAGAGAAGCTGAGGGAAAGGGAGGAGTGAATGGAGCTTATGGAAATCAAAAGAAGAGAGACTTCTGAGAACAAGGTGGTTGTCAATAATAATTCAGTAGGAAGTCTAACAAGATTAGGGGTACAAATTATTGATTGGATATGGATATTAGGTCTTTGTTAACCTTGAAAGGGGCAGTTTCAGAAAAATGGTGAGGGTAACAAGGAAATAATTTATGACCTTAGGCAGAGAGGTTTCAAGTATGAATCTCTTGAATTCTCTTGAAGCAGAATCTGATTCTAGTGAAGTGACTGGGTATTAAGGTAATGGAGACAGTAAGTGAAGGCTATTTTAACAAGTCTGCCTATCAAAGGAACAAGAGAAAAGATTAGCTTAAGTGGCACACAGGGTCAAAGGATGACTGCTTTTTAAAAAGTAGAAGACATGTGGGCAGTTTTATAATTTGAGGCAAAGGATCCAGTAGAGGGAAAGACTGAAGATACACAAAGGGATTGGATAACTGATATAGCAAGGTCTTAGAAGAGAAAGGAGGAGAAACAGTAAAAAATTCTGGGGGAGGTGGGAGCTTCTTTTGAGCAGGAACATGGCCATCATATTCTCTGAAACTGGAGGGAAGTGAGTATAAGCAAAGATCTAACTTTTTTTCTTGGGAGAGAGCACTGGAGTAAATTAAGATTGATTAGCCTGATTTATCCCTGCTTTCTTTGCATGATGAGAAAAAATGTGGAAATATTGGGTTAAGGTATTTGAATAAAGTGTAAAGTTTTGGAAAAGACACCAAGGGAATGAGAATGAAATTTGCCAGAGGGGACAAAAGAGATTTCAGTGGGCACTAAAATAAAAATTCTCAAATTTGTCATGACATTGACTCAAATGAGTGTACCGTATTCTCTAGGACATTCAGCTGGATGACTATGGGTGCAGCACAGGCAAATTGTAGGACTGACCTCTGGTTGGAGATTTGTAGATCTGATGCAGTTGAAGGAGAGGGGGCTAGGATGTTGAGATTGTTTGTGAGAGAAGTTTATAGGGAATCAGTCACGATGCTTGGAGTGGAGATGAAGACCATTAGAATTTATGAGGTCAAGGAATCACAAGCTCTTGCATGAATAGACCACATGATTGCTATAATCTATCTGAATGATGCCAGGAGTTGGCGAAGAATTATGTTAAATTGGGTGAGAGTAGGCATGGCTTAATTCCATCTATTTTTATTAAAGTTTGTTCAAATTTCTCCAGTTCAACCTAAATACACTAACTAAACCTGTTTCCCAAAGTGTTCTACTTCAGGTGTACTTTAATATATGCTTGGCTGCATGTTTAAGTGATATGTAACTTTTCTAGGAATCTAGTAGGAGTGTGATATAAGATAGTCTTGAATTTTCAGGGATTTCAGCTAAAACCAGATAATGAAAAATTACTGGATAATCCATTTTCCTACATAGTCTGCTTTAACAGAATTATTCGTGAACCCTGGAGTGCACATTCTGTTGGCTCATGTACAATAAATTCACAATCTGAGGAATGTAAAATTCATTGTTTCTATACATAGCCTAATCATAATGAAGGCCAGTTATAGAAATAACCATTACTTTGGGTTGTTTTATTCCTTATAAATTAGACATGGATATGCATTAGTATAATGTCTAATAATACTCTCACACAGTCAGTAATGTAGAATGCTGACCTTAGAGATATAGTACTTAGAGTTGGTGAAGTATATAAAGCAAAAAGAAAACACAAGTTAAACATATGTTGTGGTGGAGTTAATGTCCAGTATAAAAGTCAGAAAATCTGAATTCTGTATTCTGGTTATTAAAATTCTTCTTGGTCCTGAGTAAATGACAATGTAGTTCTATGATTTATAAATGAGGGGACTGGATAACATGGTATCTTAGGTCCTTTCTAGCCCTGAAATTCTATTACCTTTCTATGTCAAAGGCATAGATTGGTTTTAAAAATATTATATTGAAAATGCCTGCCTTAAATTCTTTAGGGCACCTCACAATGAGCACATATAATACCAGGATTTGGACCACCCAGTATCACAGTTGCACTGCTCTCTATCAGCTTTCAAATTTAATCTAGAATTGTACTTATTTCATTACATCTCTAAAACTTTTTATTTAGGTACAAAAATTAAAATAAAACCTTTGAACAATGTTAGGGCTTTCTGAGTAAAAGATGGTCAAGGATGTAGAAATACTTGTCATTAGTTACCCTGAATCCAAATTTAGATGTTTGGGGCAGAGAACTACTTTGACTTTTTTCCAACCAAACAAAAGGGACCTGGACAGTAGGCTCTCTAAGATAGCTACGGAATACCAACAGCTACACCCACCCCCCATACCCCATTCTACATACAGCTTTCTCTGTGTGAGTCCATTCTACAAAGATTCTGGGTGTGCTCATGCCTCTTGTTCCAGACCTAGTTTTATGTTATGCATGGTACCATATGAATTGGGGCTTGAATTTGAGAGTTCTCCAGCTTTATATTGGAAATGTCATCACTCTCTCACCTTTCTTCTTCAAGACTTTAATCTTTCAAGTAAACAAGCAAACTGGCTCCAATATTGAAGCTTGTGACATTTGACTGGTCACTCATCTCCAGGCTGAACTGCTTCCTTACACTCTGTGCCTTAGCAGAGCTGTTTGCTATCATGCCAAAAGATCTTATTCTTGAGTCCAAAATTATTAACCTTCTGGGTGAATTCTTTATATGGCATTTAATCAGCAGCCTTTTGTAAAGTGCAAGTAAATTAAAGGCCGCTTATCTAGGGCAATCTTCAGGCATTTTTCAGTGCAAACCAATTGATTTCCTGTAAATGATCATTGGTTGAATGGGTCCATTCAAACTGTACTTAATTTAGTCACTCATTTTTAGTTGTTCTTTTATTATAAGTATGAATAGTGTTTGTGACTGGTATACAGGCTTTTCTTTCTGCTGATGGTTTGATAGTAATCCGTAAAGCCTGTGAAGGTCAGTCAGCAAATAGTGCCTCCCAATCTCTACCTTCACAGATATTACTTGGCAATTAAATTCCCTGGAAAGTTTTTTAGATCTCTCCTCCACTTCACAGGTTGCTTGCTGTGGCGTTCGACAAAGGAATGCACTGTTGCAGTTTTATAGATTGGCAGATAAAGGAGCCAGTCTTACAAGGTAAGAGCAGAGAACACTGGCTAAAGTTTTCCATTAAAGGAGATTCATTACTACACACTCAGCACATTTGGTACTTAGATGCCCAGTAAAATCATCGCGCTCCAGTTGTGTGATGGTATTAGAAAGCTTTGGACTCTCTATTCTAAGAAATTTGATAGAAGCATTAAATATTTGATCAAATGGATTCATATATAGTTCCTCTTTTTGCAGCAGCCTCTGAGAGCATGCTTGGCAACTATGGAGAGTGGAGGTTGGGAGGGATTGGTTTAAGCAATAAATTTTCAAGCCTGCTGCTTTATTTCTAGATGTTGGAGAGTAGTATCATTTTGGAGTGCTGGGTGGGAGAAAAAAAGGACTCCAGTAGAATTTGGGGAAGAGTAGTTCTTTTTTAAATTTTCTTGTGAGCTGATAAAATAAAGAACCCCTGTATGTGAACTCTCTTTTGGATCAGATCAATCTGATGTACTCGGAAATATAAAACTATTATGAAACATAGCATTTTTATGTTTCAGTTCAATACTGGTGAAGATTTTCTTCTGGTGTATCCCATTCTTAAGCAGCTCCTCTTGGGACAAAAGATATATCTTACTGCCTCAAATCAGCCTCTGCCTGAGGTTGATTTACCAATAATGGTATCAAGTCAACAATACTATTAGCTGTGGTGTGGAGGGACTTCAAATATTCATCAAGATGTTATGACTTTAATTTCTTTTAATTTCTTTTATTATGTTTTATGTGCTTCACAAAGGCTGATGGGAGGCAGTCAGGTATCTAAGACCACAGTAAAGCAACCATCTTCTCTCAGCATGATAATAACCTATGATTTAAAAAATATACACACTTAGAAATTATTTTGAAAATTAAAAATCCACATCTTTCTTCCCCCTAGCAAGTTTTCTGGTCATGCATATTTTTCTTACTCTCCCCTCTATTCCCTTTTTGGATACTAGATTGAGAAAGGAAATCTTCAGAAATTGAATTTGGAGGGGTCTCCCAAATACACATTACTATGAAATCCATGAGATAAGCTACAAACCTTCTTACATTACCTGGGAAAGCCACTGTTTCTTAAATCCTCCTGCCTGATTTCCTTTAGGTTCACTGAAATTTCTTTTAGATCTAGGTATGGGAACTTACGATGATTTTCTTGATTGTCCTAAGCAATGATTGGCCAGAGATATTGATTAAACTTCCTTGAATATTTTGCATGTTGGTATTTCTCTCTTATTCTCCCATCTCCTCCTTTGGCTTAAACTGTATTTTAGCTTTTCCACCTCCAGCTAATGGAGACACTCCCAGAAACGTAGGCCAATGATATAGAGGCTGGACTGGTGCCAGCAGACGCATTAGGTTTCTTCTCCCCTCTCCAAACCAATTGTCTGAATCTTTTTTAAAAAAAGAAGAATTGTGAAATTTGAACTCAATTTTGAAAAATAGAGGCAAATTAGCTCTAGGATATGAAGAGTTCACATCTTTCTTGTTTTTTCACATTTTCCCCTTTCAGGGAACAATTGCACATGGCAAAATGATGTGATAGTGCTGCCAGGGTGGATAGAGTTCTCATTTGGACATGATTAAAGTCATGTTCCTTTAAGATTCTATGCTGTGTTTGCATCTTACCCTCGAGAGGGAAACAAAACAGTTTAATAATAGAACTTATAGAAAGTTTATTTATTAGATGTTAGAGGAGAAAGTGTATATGTTTAGGCTAGAATTCTAACCAACAGTCGGGTAGCTATCCTTCAGTTATTCTAATAGGGTTCCCGTAAGTTATCTTGTGAAATAAATGACACAAACTCATAAATTGTCTCTTTCCACTATTCTTTCTTATCTGAATTTTTCCCTTATTGAAGGAACCACATGATTAGGATTATTTCAAAATTTAGATAAAGCAATTTTTTTTTTTCCTTGCCATCATTGTCCTAGACTTCAAAGCATGATCTTTTTTTCCCTAGGTAGAAAAGGAAGGACAGTTTACCTCTTCTTTATGCAGCCATGCTACCAGCAAGGGAACATTTAAATTACTGGTTAAATTAGATTGGTTTCAGCGGCTGCACTTGAGAGCCTTGAAGACCTGACCCTCGGAGAAGAGCTCCTCCCCAAATGCATGTGCACTGTGATTGTCCCTGGTGCTGAGTGGCGGTTTTCAACTTCTGGAAAAAGAAATGCCAAAATGTACACCGACCCTTGTCAGTGCTCAGGAAGAATGTCAGAATAGCATTAACCTTCCATTCCAACTGGAGCACCTGTTTCTTTTCAA
>JAQZBX010026313.1:0-29025 GCA_029593785.1 Cabassous unicinctus
TTTGGCCAAAAGATTAATTTGGTAGATGAAGCCAGACTTTTTTATCTTGTGTCTTTAGAAAATAAGATAGCTGGTATCTTTATTTTTGGCCTTTTTGCATCCTATCATTTAATCTTTATAAAATGGTGGCATAACCTGTAAATACAACTTTTTGTCTACCTTATTACAAAATATCTGATTGTGGCTAGAGAAAACCCTACAAAACATTGACTAATCAACCTCACTTTACATTCTCACAGCATTCAAGGTACTTGGAGTTACCCAGCAATCAATAAATATCTATTCCAGGGATTCTCAAACTTCATTGTGCATCAAACTCCCCTGAATGGCTTGCTAAAATGCAGATTAGTTGGTCCCACCTCCCAAAGTTCCTCATTCAGTAGGTGTGAAGCCTGAGAATCTGCATTTCCAATGTGTTCCCAGGTACGCTGATGGTGCTGGTCTGAGAACCACACTTTGAGAACCACTGCACCAATTAATTCCCAGTCACTCTCCTAAGTGGTTCTTTCACACCTACTTCCTATTTAAATTTCCAACACCTGCTCCTCAGACTTCACTCTCAGCTCATGATCTTCCTTCCTCCTTCACAAGAAAGGTGAAGCAGAAGAGAAACTCCCCAGACTCCCACCACTGCATCTACTCACACACCAGGACCTGTAGATGCTATGTCTTCTTGGTTGTCATGAAAGGGAATTATCTGCATTCCTTCTAAAGCCAGTCCCTTCACATGTGCTCTGCATCCCAAACCCTGCGGAGCACTCTAGCACATCAAGCCATCTAGTCTCCCCGTCTCTCTTACATAGCCAACTTTGCATCTTTACTGAATCATCCTCATCAGCACACAAACATGCTATTAATTCTCCCAAATTTAAAAAACAAAACAACAACAACAAAAAAAAACCCACCTTTTATTGGACCCGCTTTTCCCACCAGCCCTTATAGCAAAACACCTGGAAACATTGTTGTTGCAGTTTGGCAGTTTGATGTCATTATGAATTCCAAAAATAGATATTGGATTATGCTTGTAAACTGGTCTGTTAATCTGGGCATGATTAAGTTATGATTAGGGCGGTGAATGGGCCACATCAGTAGGGCATTGAGCCCCACCCCTTGGTGGGTGGGAGAATCAAATATAAAAGACATGGCAAAGGACAGAGGAAGCAGTTTTTGAGTTGGAGTTCTCATGTTGGAGTTATGATGCTGGAGCCCGGGGAGGTGAGCAGACAGAGGAGCTTGGTCGTGAGGAAGGAGAGAAGGCCCCAGGATAGAGATAAGCCATTCACCTGATAGTCTACAGCTGGCCTTGTGGAGCAAGGCAAAGCCTAGAGTGCCTCATAGTCTACAGCTGACCTTGTGGAAGAAACAGGAGCTGAGCCCGGAGAGAAACAGAGCCCCAGGAAGAGAGGAACCCAAGAAGCCTGAACCCTGGCAAACGTCGGCATCTGTCTTGCTCCAACACGTGGCAATGGACTTTGGTGAGGAAAGAAACTTATGCTTTATGGCCTGGTAACTGTGGACTTCTACCCCAAATAAATACCCTTTATAAAAACCAACTGATTTCTGGTATTTTGCATCAGCACCCCTTTGGCTGACAAATGCAGTTGTCTATATTCAGTCTACCCAGTTTCTCTCCTCTCATTCTCTCGTAAAACCACTCCAATCTGGCTTTACCTTCCATCATTCCACCAAAACTGCTCTTGATGAGGTCAAAGAAATTCCCACTTACTAAATTTCATAGTCCATGTTGAGCCCTCTAATATTTTGCCACATTTGACAGAGATGACATCCTTTCTTAATATTCTTTGGCTTCTAAGACACCATATTTTTGGTTTTCCTTAGAATTCACTCTTTGCTCTGTCTTGGGCTCTTGGGGGTGTCTTTTCTTCTCTTATGCCTCTTAATCTTGGACTGGCTTGCCCATATTTCTCTCCTTTCTGTCTACTCTCACTCTCTCACTCCTTTAGGGACCTCATCCAGTCTCCATATGCCTATGGCTACCAAAATTCTATCTTCAGACCTGGCTTCTCCTGTACCTCATATTCCAACTGCATATTCAATGTTTAAGAGTGACCTCTTGATCTGCTCCCAAACAGTTGATCCTCAATAGCTTTCCATCTCAGGTGATAGCAACTACCTTTCTAATTGCTAGACCAAAACCCTTGGAGTCATCCTTGATTCCTGTCTTTCACACTGCACATCCAATCCAACAGGAAGTCTTCTTGGATCTACCCTTAAAATATATCCAGTATCCAAACACTCAATCACTTCCATTGTTATCACTCTGTTCCAGCTTGCTCTATATTAACAACAGTCATAACTATTTTCTTGCTCCCATCCTCTCCCATCTCCTTTCATTTCTCAACAGAACCATATAAGTGATCCTTTTGGAACATGACAGATCATGGCATACCTCTCTGGAAAATCCTGCAATGTCTCCTACCATCCCTAAAGTGAAAGCCCAAGTACTTAAAATGCCTAAAAGGCCCTACATCCCCGACCCTCCATTAACTACCTGACCTCTCATCCTTCTTCTCCTCTCCAGCCACACTGAGTTTCTTGCTGTTTCTTGGACACACTAAGATGCTCTCTCCTTTGGGCTTTTATATTAGTTGTTTCCTTTGCCTGGAAAATTCTATCTGTAGACACCATCTTAGCTGACTCCTTTACCTCCTACAAGTCTTTCCACGGCCCTGACCACTCTAAAATGGCAAAACAATAATAACCACCACCACAAGCCCTCCCTGGTCCTCCAAACCTCCTTTCCCCTTTACCTTAGAACATACTGCATAAAAAATAAATAATACTGCATAATAAATAAATAATCTACCTATTTATTATGTTTATTGTTTATCAACTGTCTCTCTCCCAGGAGAATATAAGCTAAGCAAGGGTAAAGATTTTTATTTGGTTCGTTGATGTATCTCAAGGACCTATGTCAGTGACTGACATGTAGTCTAAACTCAATAATTACTGGATGAGTGAAGGTGAGGGTTAAATAAAAATGATTTTTTATGGTCACTAGAGAAATCAGTCTCTGGCATCTTCAACTACAACACTCTCTGGAATAACTTTAGATCAAGTAACTTTTTCTGCCACAGACTCTTTTGGCAGTTGACTGAAGCCTAGGGACTCCTTCTCTGAGTAATATTTTCACATTTATAAAATAAATTAAAAGATTAAAATGGAATCAATTATATTATCAGTTTATTTTTAATTACAATAATAAAAAGTTGTATTGTTTATAGTAATATATTTGCTTTATTTATCCACTAAGTAATACCTGGGAGTAGGTCTAATAAGAACCATAATTTTGAAGTACTTATGTGTATAAATGATATTTCAAGATAATTGTAATGTGGTATGAATATATCTGTGGTTTGTATTGGAAACAGAGTCACAGGTACAGCTAATAGCACAGTGGCCCATTGCCAATATTCATAAATGAAGGAAATACTCAATTTTAGTTAGAGGTTAGTTAAAAATGGGGGCAGGGATATTTTCTACAAATGCTTAATTGTATGCTTTGGAAAGGCTTGTAAAGAGTGAAAATAAAAGCAATATAAGTACCCTCATTCCCTCTCCCCACCTTACCCCCACATGAAAAATGCTATTGGTGTCTACAAGACAATTGTGAATAATTTGGCAAAATAATAAAAATCTGGAAGATTTCTATGTGCCAAGATAGTTTTTTGCAAGGGTCTTTAAGTCCCTGTTCTACCTTAATAAAATCAAATCTACAAATTATCAAGGAGTTATTATGTACAAAGTTTATGTGAGGAAAACATTATGGAACTCTAAGCCAAGAGAGCACTGCCTTGATGTCTTCAATGTGCATTTATATGCTTAGGATAAAATCAAAATTTCAAGATGTGTATATATAATTTTCTATGATTCTTCACTCAGATGTTTTGTCTTTTGTTGCTGTTGTTGTTCATTTTGTTTTTTTGAGTCACCAGCTACCAACCTCAATTCATAGGTTTGGAGGGCATCTGTTGAAATTCTTCCTCTTCCTTCCAATTTCTGACAGATGCTTCTCAGTCTCAAACCACACAGACATTGTGGAAACCAATATCTCTATTTCAGGATGGGTGGATCAAATTAGATCCCCTTGTATTTTCCTCTTAAAATGGCATCTTGACCTTTTTCTATGTTCCATTTATCAGGATCAAGTGTAAATACTTCAGGAGGTCAGGGATGGCATCTGTCCAATGACTGCTGAATACCCAAGGGCCTAGAACACATTGACTTGTTATCGTATACCCAATGCATAGAAAAGTGTAGTGTTTTTGCTTTATACCCAGCACATAGAAGATTTTAATATGGTTTTATATGCTCAATGCTTACAAAACGAAAGTAGTGTTGTATACCAGTGCACAGTACAGTATTGTTATTGTGTATACAGGGCATAGTATAGTATAGTTTTGTTTTATACCTACTGTATGACGTGGTATTGTTGTATACTCAGTGCCTAGGGTAACACTGCTGGTATATACCCTGTTCACAAAAGTGTAGTATTGCTGTATACACACTGCATAGTGTAGTGTTGTTGATGTGTATCTAGTGCATAGGAAATGTAGTTTCATTGTTATATACCCAGTGCATAGATCAGTGTATAGATCAATGAAGTATTGCTTTATACCCAATGCATAGAACAGAGTAGAATTGTTGTTGTGTACTCAATGCAGAGAACATAGTAGGATACTCAATATTTGTTGAATGAAATAAATGAATTAAGTGGACACAGCCTCACCTGCATACCTCACCTAGAAAGGCTTAACTTGTAATAAACTTATTATTGTTTTAAACAAATTAATGAATACAATTTCAAGAAGTTCTTATTTTTATTTTCTAATATGGTACATATTGATGGCTCTAATCCACATAAACAAAAACTCTTTGGGGTCTTCAAGGGCTCTTTAAGAGTGTTAAAGAGAGCCTGAGACCACAAGTTTGAGAAGCATTGCAATTTTGTATGTCCCTGGTTTTTGAGAGGTCCATAGTTCACTTCCTTCCATATCATTGTATCCTAGAGCTTACATGGAGTTTTCACAAAAAAAGCCGTGTGTTGTTGTCACCTGGTTGATGGGTGTGTAATTCCCAGAAGGTCACCTGCAGACACAAAGGATACAAATCTCCTTAATGGAGGTAAAGGTTAGATTTTCTCACAGAGGAAACAGCAACACAGAGAAGGAAGAAAGTTTCCAGGGTCTCAAGTCCTACGAGTTGCCTCAGCTGCTGATCAGGTTAAGGCCTTATCATGTCACTTTATACTGCCTTCCTTTTGGGGAAAAAAAGATTACTAATAACTAAATTATATTGAAATATTGTAGAAAATATTAGGCAACGTATGGAACATATTTGAGAGTTTTTGCAGTATTTCAAAACACAATTCAGTCATTGTTTCTTTTCCAAGAAGCCAAATATTACTATTTACAAATTAAGCAAGTGGCATCAAGAAAAGAAAATATATTTCTTTTCATTTTCTCTGCCACTGATGTTCTATTAGCATTAGCAGAAGAATCCATTAATATGTACTAAGTCCACAATATATGCCCTATGAGTTTTGTTATTTTTCATCAACCTAAAAAGAGAAAATTATAATTCCTCTAACCTCTTCTTTTTACCTTTTTTATTCAGGGCCACAATATTGCAGTCCATTCTTTCTGGATCCAGAGCACTGTTTTCTTATGAAAAAAAAAACAACAAATTAGAGAACTTATCTTAAAGAAATAGTAGAATACTCTTTCTATTGGATAAAAAAAATTAAATCCTGCAGTTTAAACAGCACCTCCATGCAAATACTCTTCTCTATCTCTATCACATTTAGAACAGTTAAGCTGCATAAGGGCAGAGATTGTGACTTCTCAGCCCCAGGACCTAGCCATTGCCTAATTCAAAATAAGTTCAACAAATGTTTGTTAAATTGTGTGATTCGATGTTGCCATCTGATTTCAACAAGCACCACTAATTCAGCCTTTTCTTCTCCCATTGTTACCTGTCTTTGTCTTTTATTTCACATCCTACACATTTGTCAAGGCCAAAAGTGATAGCTTCATCAATGACTATACACCCTCCCCTTTGACCTTCACATCCAATTAATTCCCAAATTTTACAGATTCTCTACAATTTCTCTGTACACTAATTCAGGTTTAATTATCATTCACCAAAATATTACCTTAGACTCTTTAACTGTCCTCGGCATCATTTCATCATGGATAGTCCTGGCTTTCTAAAGAGTGGATATGAAATATTGCTTCTGCCTTCTTTACAGCGTCTCGCTCTCCTTAGACTTTCAAAGGCTCCATATTACCCATTTTATCCAAATGCTAAGCATGTCTTACTAGGCTTCTCTATCTATGTCCAAACAACAGTTTCCTCATCAGTAGCTACCTATGCTCCCCATATGCCAGAAGTAGACCCTGAGATTAGGATTTGGGTGCAAGTGCTTTATTATTTGGGAGGTAATGCCAGGAAACACCAGTAAGCATTCGGGGAAGGGAGACAGGGAAAGAAATGAAGCCATTAAGGTGTGCATTAACAAGCAGGTTATTGTTTCCAGCCTGCCTCATCCACGAACAGATAGAAAGTCTCAGACAAAGAGATACAGATGCTTTCAGTAGGATGCATGTTACTAGTATGATCAATGCCAACTAGATATGGGTAGGCATTGACAGTCTGCTGCATGAATGATTCAGTGTTCAAGGCACACAGTTTCACTCATTCCTCTACTGCTGGACTTAAACTGTTACCTATGTAAGGACTGACTCTTATTGTTTTTTGCCAATGAAATTCCACTCAGACTTAAATTCCAAGGTCACATGTCACTTTCTCAAATTTTATCTCTGAGGAAGAATTAATGATTCCTCCCCTGTGCTTCCATAATACTTCCTTGGAGATTAAGATGTCATCTTGTACATATGGTTTGTCTCTATATAGCCATGCAGTGCTGTTATCTCTATTTTACATATGAGGAAACAAATAGGTCATGTCCAAGATTATCTGACTTTTAAAAGTTGGAGCCCAGGCACCTACCAGTAATCTTAACCCCAAGGCCTCTACTTGACCAAACAAACCAAACCATAGCTTCATGAACTAAATAGATATCTGCTACATGAAATAATATAAAAACCAAACAGACCCAAATAAATGCTTCTGACTTTCAGAAAATCAGCACTGCAGTGTGGGACAGATCTATCTAAAAGCAAATATTTTGGATAAATTGTTCTACAAAATCTGAATGTAAATATAAACAAATCTATTTTTCTAATCAATAGCTTTAGCATTGCCTGCCTCATGAGCAAGAAGTCTGGTTTCTCCCCCTTGATGTTCCTGGCTCCCCCGGATTATCCATAATCATGCCTGTTTACATGAAATGAGAGGGAATCTGTCAGACTGCCATGCCCAAGCCTGCAGAATCCCGATGCCTCGAGTTCCCACTTCCATTGCACCCTGCTCTGGCATGGTGGGCAACGGGAAGTGGTCCCACACAATCCACTAGTCAATGCTGGTCTCCTGACATGATTGTCTCACTGGTCAAAATGCTACCCAGCTGCCTTAAAGAGAGTTCAAGGATTCCTTTCTCTCAGGGTTATTTTTGGACTTCAGGTTTTGATGTATTTAGTGCTCAATCCTTTCGGACTTCTACACAGTCACCTCACGGTTTTTGCTTTTGGTGGCCCTGAGCACCAGGACATGATGGTTCAGGTACCTGCCACCAATATGTGTAATGGTCTTTTTCCTTCTCTTCCTTCAAGTACCAGTCCCACATCCTATGTCATCATTCTGATAGTAGAGTGATTGTTTTTATTAACACTGTTAGCAGATGTGAGTCTCAGCCCACAAATTCAAGTAAGTAAGAAATATATAGTTCTTTACTTTATAAAACTCTACTCAGATTTTATCAATTATATTTAAACTAATGCCCGTTCACAATTTCCCATCTCCTCCCCGAGTCTTTCAGAGAGCCCTGGGATTCAGGAGTGGCATCCCTCTGAACCTCAAGCCAATTCCTTCCCCTTTCTGGGGCTTTTGAAGAACAAACAGATAAACTAAAATATTTAAAAACCCAAAATATTAGCAAAGTATTTCCACTTTCTGCCTTTTCACCTCCCTTCCCTGGTTTGGATAAGAGAAAGAGAAAGAGAGATTAATCTTGCTAATGCTGCAGATTAATATTGCAAATTATTTTCCTAGATACACCTAAAAACATAAAGGTGTAGTTATAACCCCTTCCTCACATTGGAACTACAAGCTCTGTTCTTCTCATTCTTCATAAAACTAATACCCTAAATTCTTGTGCACAAATACCCCCTTTATACCCCATTTCCTCTCCAAATTAGGACCTCTTGCCCAAATTAGGACCTCTTGCCCAGTGCTTACTCTTGTGTGCATAAACACCTCAACAATTCCAGAATGCCCTGCCTGTCCCTTATCACATTTTAAATGAGAGTTGTTTCCTAAAAGTCCAAGTTAGTTTTCTGGTAATAAATTTATTCTCTAGTGCGATGTCCTACACATAATATAATTAGGAACAAAATTAAACATTTCAATTCATAAAACTGGATAAATCTTAATATCAGTAATTCACTGTCAAAGGACTTGTGGGAGAAGGAAAAGGAGACAATAACCAATGACTGGGAGAAGCAATTCTTCATCTGAATCTGGTCTTCTGGTTATCATCTTAGAGAATAAAAGGAAGGATCAGAAAACTGCTGAAAAACAATGCTGCTATTCCTCTATAGAGATCACAGTCATCCTCTTTCTGAGACACTCTGGAGATGCTGTTCAGAGGCTGCTGAGAAGAAAAAAAAAAGAAAAATGCAAACAGTTAGATCTCAGTTAAATAACTGTGTTTATTGCAATTTAAGCTAATAGTTATTCATTATTCAGTCAACTATTTGGTACAAACAAATAAATATTCACCCACTTGTTAGTCCCTGAGGGCTTTCTTAATCTTATCTGGATTTACTTTCTGTGAATTTCTGAGTAATCAGAAGTTATAGGTTGGATACATCTTGTGCTGGGGACACCCATGGTGTAACTGCTTCATTTTTTCTTTTCATTTCAAAGGAAATGGTCCATCCAAAGTGAAAATTGTTGTGTTTTTTTTGGTGCTGGAGTATATTTTCCTCTTTGTTGGTGTAGTTATTGTTGCTGTTGTTTTAATCAGACAGAGTTATTTCAAACAGAAGCAATCGAGTTTCTTTTTTCAGGCTACCTCCTCCCACCCATTCTCTCAATCCATGCTGTTAAGAAAATACCCTTGTTAGTAATGTGATTCATCTGTGTGTGTGTGTGTGTGTGTGCAGCTGAAGCAGCTGGAAAGATCATCGCAAAGGACTGTTTTCAGATGGTCTGTGTAGAGCTAAAGCATCATTTGAAATATGCTAATGTCTCAGGATTACAAGTATTTTCTGAGGTCTAGTAAGTCTTTTGGAGAAAAGAGGGAAAATCTGCACTCCTCAAGATTGAAGAAAGAGAACATTTAATTCCAAGCTCCATAATCTGATGGTGACCCACGTATCTCTTCTGTCACTAAAACTTGAAGGCCATAGTCAACTTCTTCTCTCATCTACACGTCATCTGGAAACAAGTACTTTCTCTGCAGATAAACAGAAAAAAATACTCTCTCCTGTACAAAGTATATCCTCCACCAAGTTATAATAATATCTCCACTGTGATAGCAATATGTTTGGGTTTTCAAACAGATGGCTAGCATTTCCACATAGTACCACTTAAAAGCATGCTTTGGTTTACAGATTGAATTCTATCACTCCACTGGGAGTAAAAGTATGAGAGTGTAATTGAGAGTAAAACTGTGACTAAAAAAGTGTGACTTCAGGAAGGGTGAACGAGGTCTAAAGAAAGGTGACTATCTGGAGAGGGTGGTTCAAAAACTAGAATATAGAATGTAGAAAATGGCTGTGAAACTTGTTCAAATCTGCACTCAAAACATTTGTTCAAATGCTATTCAGAGTCTCTTTTTTATATAAAGTAAACAAATATTGTAAATGCTGCTTTTTCTTAATTGCAGCTAGAAAAACTTACTGAAATATCTGCTGACCAGATAAACATTGCATTAAATGAGTCACAACCAAATAAATTCAAAAGAAATGGAGTGTTATTACATGCTCTCTTTAATATGGTAGAAACTTTTCTGCTTTTAGTTGAAGTCAGGGCAGTTGAAGAGACATTTATTATATCTCATTGATAGATGTTTCTTCCTTTTCTTGCTTTGGCCAAGTGAACAAATAGTTCTAGGAAGAGGGAACCAAAAAAGGAGATATGATGTTGTTTATCTTCCTCAGCCCTCCTTGTGGTTGAGAGGAATCAGAGAAGAGATGCTTGTTATTGGTAAATATTTTATAAGTGGTTTGAATGGGTTAAAGGTTGTAGCTTAGGATTTCTGGTCGAATTTTCTCCAGCCCACATTCTACAATATTGCCCATCCAAAATCAGGATCTCTGGACTTTAAGAGCTCACTTATGAGAACATTGTGCTTCCTTGAACTGATTGAGAGGCTTTCCAGAAAATAAAGTAATCCTGTCTCCTTTGATTTAAATATGTTTCCCAGGAGCCTTCATGTTCCCTGGAATTTCTATTAATACATCCATTTATCCCAGTAATACAGTAAGTGTCAAACATCACAGTGTCTGTGAGAGATTAATAACCTTAGTTTGCCTTGACATGATAAGAGAAAAGATTGATGAAAAAAATCTCTGGAAAGAGATTTTGATGCCAAATTAAGATTTCAAGGTGAATTGATAAAGAGCAATTGTAGAATTGGCACATTGCCTGTAAAGTTCCATTTAATCACCATGCCCGGTTCACCGTGGGCCCCAGTTCCTCAGCCCTTGAATTCTAACTTGGTCTCATCTACATTTTCTTCACAGGTACAAGACCCATCTTGCTTCCAACTCCTTAGATTTTTAAATATACTCTTATTTCCCACATTTGTTTATTCTTCTGCTTGTTAAGTTTGGGTACATACCTTCTTATAGCAGATCTAATCCTGTTCCAAGCATTTTTAGTTCAAATACTTCAGGTAAATCCCTTGACTGGGACCCTCTGACTTCAGGATTTATCTTCCATTCAGTAGGAACCAAGCAACTTGTGATATGTAACATATGGTGTCACCCTGGTGTCCACAGCTCTGAGCCCAGTGCCTGGCATGTTATGGGCACTCAACAAATATATGATAAATACATTAACTGAGCATTCATTCCTTTCATAGTTGCTGTCACACTGAACCAGAAACAGCAGGAAATCAATGAAATGGAGTGTTAAGCCAGGATAAGGAACACTAAGGAAAAAACAGGGATGAGGTGTAGGAACCAACCAAGAGAGCAGGCAGTGTAGAGCAAAAGTAAAAAACAAAACAGAAAACAAAGCAAAACAAACAAACAATCAAAAAAACAGTAAGGACGCAAAGCCGAGATGAGTTTATAGGGAAGATAATGAAGCTAAAATCTCAGGGCCTGTCATTTGCACAGGTCCTTTCCAAGGCCTTATACCTAATTTTACTTTTGTAACTATATATTCCATTTCTTAAGGAGGGCACTACAAATTTTATCACCTTAAAGCTCCACAAAAACTGGACTTGCCCCAGATAAGGGACAAATATATACTGAGTGTTAGGTCCTTTGCAGGACACTGGAGACCCAACATCAAATTAAAAAGTCTATTAAGTATATTATTTATTAACAATATTATTCATATCTCGTATTTCTATTATTTTAAAATGTACAAATTACATATCCCTCATCAATTAATCCTCACCACAAGTCAGTGAGGTGATCATCAGAACCATACAGCAGAGAGTTTATTAATCCCATTGTAAAGATAAGGAAACTAAGACACAGAGAGGGAGGGAAAAAAATCATTGTGGTAGGCAGAATAATGGTCCCTCAATGATGTCTGTGCCCTTATTCCTGAAACTTATGAATGTTACCTTACATGGCAAAAAAGACTTTTCAGATGTGACTAAGGCTGTGGACCTTGAGATGGGAGACTATTCTGGATTTTCCAGATAGGTCAATCTAAGCACGTGAATCATTAAAGCAGAGAAACTTTCCCAGCTGAGAAGGGATAGAGAACTGGAAGATGAAGGAAGAGAGATTAGGAGCCTGGGGACTAGATTCACACTTGCTGGCACTGAAGATGCAGGAAGGGAGCCATGAGCCAAGGAATACAAATGGCCTCTAAAGCGGGGAAGGACCTTCAGCTGATAGCCATCAACAAAACAGGATCTCAGTCCTAGAACCACAGGAAGTGAATTCTGCCAACAACCCAAATAAGAAAGGAAATGGATCTTCTCATAGAATCCCAACTCTCTTGAAAGGAACTCAGCCCTGCCAACACTGATTTTAGCCCCATGAGACCCAGGCCAGACTTCTGACTTGCACAACTCTAAAAATAATAAACTTGTGATATTTTAAGCTCCTGTGATGTTTGTAGTAATTTGTTACAGCAGTAATAGAAAAGGAATATGATCATATCTAGAGCTAAGAGCATAATACTGAACAGAGGCAGGACTAGAACCCTGAGCTCTTGACTATTTTAGT
The DNA here is from genome assembly GCA_029593785.1 of Cabassous unicinctus. Lineage (NCBI taxonomy): Eukaryota > Metazoa > Chordata > Mammalia > Cingulata > Chlamyphoridae > Cabassous > Cabassous unicinctus. The sequence continues at coordinate 12,564 of JAQZBX010026313.1, forward strand.
CTACTTCTGAAGAAGGGGTGACTCAAAAGTGACAAGAAGTCAAAAGCAAAAGGATTCCCCCAGACATGGAGGTAAATCAAAAACCAGAGAAGCAATTAGGGAGAAAAGCTGAAATAAAATCAGTGACTAAAGCAACAAGAAGCTATAACTAGAGTCAAAGCTTATGCCAGACAAGTATAACCCTATATCTTTCTTCCCTACTGTAGCAAAAAATAGGGACAGATAACCAAGGATATGACCGGTCAAAGTCCTGGAATCTCAAAAGCTACAGCCACATAAAAACTCATTTAACCTCATGTTTGCTTAACAGGATTTAAGGTAGGATATTTAAACATAGTATTTTTAGAATATTATTTAAGCCTAGCTATTTTCACAAAATATTTGAAATATATATATTCCCATGGATTTATTATTTCATTAACTTTTCAGTGAAAACTTCCAAGCATTCACAAAAAAAGAGAATACAATGAACCACTATGTACCACTATGTACCACTATGTACTTCAGTATGCTATTTTGCCATACTTGCCTTATTTATCAAACTTCCTTTGTATTGGAGTATTTCAAAACAAACCCCAGGCTTGATATCATTTTGCCCCTACGTATTTCAGTAAACCTATTTTAAACAAAAGACATTTTCTTAACCACAATTTCATAACCATTTCTAAGTTAAAAATAATCCCTTAATACCATTTAATACCCAATCAATATTCAAATTTCCCAGATGTCTTTTTGAAATTGTTTGTGTGATTCAAGATTCAAACAATGTGCGTTCTGTATTTGGTTATGGTGTCTCTTGATTTTCTTAAAAACCTCTTTTAATCCAGAACCACACCCTTCCCCCACTTCTTTTTTTTCCCCATGCCAGTGACTTGTTGAAGAAATCAAGTCATCCTGTAGTGTATCCTACTTTCTTATCAGCATATGACTGATGCTTCCTTATGGGGACTTTTAAGTTCTTCCTATGCACTCGAGTTACTGTAGAAATTATATCTTAAAGCTCTATTAGATTCCGGATATTTTGGGAGACTAGGGAACAAAATATAATTATCATTATATACTGAATATTGCATCATATTAGGGACATATAAAGACAGGTTATCTTGCTTTTAGTGAAACTTGATTAATGATTTAAACATGTGGCCATAACTAAGACACAAAATCTCATGATGGTACACACCCACAAACAACATACCCACATGCATGTAGATGTAGATATATTTTTTTCTTTTACAAGCTGAAACTATGAAAGCTATGAAAAGGTCTAGATCTAAAGGAGGAAAACATTAGAGACAACCAGAATAAGGGAGTTATGGTTATCTCTTAGTCAATATGTGGATACAGGAAAGGGAACATATGGTATTGAAAAGGAGTAAATAATAAAAGAGGATTCTGTAAAGTAAATTAATAAGGACTTTTGCTTCAAATAGTTGCGAACGTCTTCTCTGGGTGCCTCTCCCATGTCTCTTAATGCATTCATAAGAAAGGGAAATTTCCAAAGCAAAATATATATATATTTTTAAAAACTTCCAAGAACAGTAAACTGAAGCAAGATTGTGATTAGAAATGGAAATCCATGATTATCCTTGGCACAAATGCCAATACTAGCACTGGAACAGCAAGTCTTGGGATCACCACAAAATGTGGAGTGAACCTGAAACTCATTCATTGAGACAGGACAATTGAAGGAAGATAAAATAGACCCAAATCTTTTGTGCCCCACATATACAGACAAATAAAAAATAAACACATACGCCAAATATATTTTAGTGAAACTGCATAACACCAAAGACTGAGAGAAGATCTTAAAAGTTGCCAGAGAGAAAAAAAACAGGCCTAGAAAAAGAAAAAGAACTGGTGGAAAACTGATATCTCAAAAGCAATAATGGAAACTGAAAGTAATTACAACAGCAAACATCTTCAAGGTGTTGAGAAATGACTGTCAATTTAAAATTGTGTACCAAAAAAAAATACTTTCAAGACCAAAGATGAAAATGTAGACAATTTTGATAAACAAAAACTCAGAGTGTTTATCAAAAATAGAACTTCACAAAATGAACTTTAAAGGATTCATAGTACTGTAAGTGAAAGGAAAATGACTCCAGAAAGGAGTTCTAAAATTGATAGAAGATATAGGCAAAAAAAAATTAATAAGCTTGCAAGTATTTAAACAATAAATATTTGTACAAAATTATAACAAGAATATTATCTAATTTGTAGGGTTGGAAAAAATCTATAGTACTGGGAATTTTTAGCATGTAAAATTTGATTGAAATCAAACTGCTCTAAATTTCATATCATTTTGGTTGATAATAACTCATTAACTTTAGCCTCTTTTTTTGTGTGTGTGAGTTTTCAGTGTGCCCTGTAAAATAATTGACAAAGAGTGTTTATAATTGCTAAATCAGTAGACAGGAAGAAATAGAGTGAGAACAAACAAAAATTTTCCTAGACTGAAGAAAGAAAGAAAATAAAAAAGAATCCAGAAAATGGGAGAAAAAGAAAAAGTATAAACTGAAGTGGTAGAAATAATTCAAAATAAATACCAGTAAAAGACAGAGATTATTTTTAAAATTAAAAAATCCACCCAAAAACCACCAGCAAAAGACATATTTAAAACATAAGGACACAGAAAGGTAGAGCTAATGGAGAAAAATTTACTAGGCATATATTGACCAAAAGAAAGCTGGAATCACTATACTTATGACAAATAACACAGATTTTAAAAGAAAAAGCATTTTAAATACAAAGAAGATGAGTGCATATGTTGAAAGTTTCAAGTCACTCAAAAAAAATGACAATTATAGATTGTAGTCACTTGTTAAATTAGGCACAATATATATAAAGGGAAAATTAATAGACATACAAGAAAAAATATACAAATCCACATTCTCATTAGAAAGTTTCAATAAATCTCCCTCAAATACTAAGAGATTAAGCTGGAAAATTATTAAAGATATAGAAGAGCTTAAAAAAAATGGCAAACTTGATTCAATGGATATATAAAAACCTCCAACCACAATTAGAAAATTCTAATTTTACTCAATCACATAAGAAATATTTACAAAAGTTGACAATGAACTAAGCTATAAAACAAATCTGAAATGATATAAATAAGTGCTTTTATACAGACTTTTTTCCCTGCCAATACAGTATATTAAATTAATAATAGAAAATATTCAAAAAATGCATTTAGATTATTTTAAACATCTAAAGAACACATGGATCACAGAAGATATCAAAATGGATACTTTTTAAAAATACTTATAATTGAATGATGAAAAAATATCACACATTGAATCTTCTGTGAAACAGCAAATTTAGTGGAAATTTATAAAGTTAAATTATATCAGAAATGAATTAAAATGAACAAATATTTCTAACTTTGGAAGTTGAGGGAAAAGAAAATAAAATGAACCCAAAGAAAATAGAATGAAAGATGCAATAAATATAGGAACAAAATATTAAACTAAAATAGAAAACAAAGATAAAACGGAATTAATAAAGCCAAAACTGGTTGCTTGAAAATAGTAATCAAAACTTTGGAAACCTTGTTTAAGTGAAAAAGATAGAGAAGGCACATATGAACAATATTATGGATGAGAAAAGGAGAAATTAGCAATGAGAAAACACTGTTGGTACCCCACCCAAATCCCCTTACAGGTCAGTGCACTCACCCTCAGTGCTATGAGTCACAGTCACACTCTTCTTTGTGGGCCATTGGTCTCCAGATGACATTATGGGCACTTCAACAAATTTAGTTCCCTGTCATAGGAATGAGGGAAAGTAGGAGAAGCAAAAGTTAGAGAACCAACATTTTGAGAATGAAACTAGTGTGTGGTAAGTGGTAAATTAGGTGTACAAAGTCATCAGAAGCATTTCGTATAACAGTATAATAGCAATAGACATGCCCAGCCCTATTGTTTAGGCATAAGGATCATGCTACTTCCTCAGGGAAGACTTCCTTGCTTTGACACACAACTAACCCCCCAGACCTCACTGTATGTATCCTCTCGCTGCTTCCATGAAACCTAAATTGCCCCCCTCATATCACTTATAACACTGTTTGTGATGATTTGAAGCAGTATGTACCCCAGAAAAAAAACATGTTCATTGATTCCTGTGTGTGTGAACCCATTGTAAGTAGGACGTTTTGATGAGGTTAATTCAGTTAAGGTGTGACCCACAATGGGCGTTAGTCCTTAACAGGAGACTGAAATTCAGACAGAGAAAGAAAGAGGGAGAGAGAGGAAGTCACAGAAGGAGGAGCCAGAAGCTGCTGGAAGAGTATGGAAAGACCAGGAGATGCTACTATGTGCCTTGCCACGTGACAAGCTAAGGACCAACGATCTCCGGCAGCCAGTTCCACAACGCCACAGTCTTAGGGAAGAAAGCATGACCTTGAGGATGCATTGATTTGGACTTTCTTTTAGCCTCAAAACCATGAGAAAATAAATTACCATTGTTTCACCCAACCCATTCCATGGTATTTGCTTGGGCAGCCAAGGAAACCAAAACACTGTTATTATAACTGTCTGTTTAGTTAACCATACTCCCACTAGACAATCATTTCCATTAAGGCAGAGACTATATCTTCTTCATCACTGTACTATCAACACTCAATTCCTGACCTATAATAGTTGCTCAATAAATATTTATTGCATGATTGAAGTATGAGACCAAAAGGCAGAGATGGTACTGGGCAAGACTCAATCCTGTAGCAAGACAGTTCTTCAGGTTGTGGCCAAGGAAAGATATAAGAGTAGCAAAACCAGTGTCACCAAATCCTAGCAAAGGCAAATCTGAATCTAAAATACCTTGGTGAATCCAGGGTCAAAGCCAAGGACTAGATGGGAACTTGGCAGTCAGAATATGTGCTTATAGACCCAGTCACTTGGGCCTAGGGTCATTTTAGAGGGACAGATATCCTCTGTCAATCTAGAAAGCAGGGTTCTATGAGCCTAGCATTGACAAGAGGCTGCAAGAGAGACTTGATCTGAGATTTATTTTGTAGAGGATGCCCTCTCACCAGCTGGCATATACTCTTTGAAATATGTATTTTTTTCTTAATCTTAATGGTCTGAGCACAAAGAAGTTTCATGATGAAATAGACCAATGGGTACAATAAATCCTGAGAAAGTAAGCAACAGCTTCTTCCTACTTCCTTTTATTCCACCTATCTGAGACAGGCATTGAATACAATTAGAGCATCTCTTTGTGTGGAAAGCTACCCTTTGTACATCATGTGTGAATCCAAATATTTTGAGCTATGCCCCAGCATGACTAAATAAAAGCATAATTATAAAGGAATTTAGTGTTCCTGTAGCCAGGAATCACGGCACACAGACTTATGCCATAAGAAAGAGTATGTCCTAATCTTTGCAGTAAGTAAAATAAACTGCTTCCTCCTCCTTTTCCCTGGGCACCTCATGCAGACTGTTAGATGCAGACTACATGTCTGTAGTGTCATTTACAAGGTTAATTTGGTCGGGCTGTGGAGATATTTGTGCAGTGAAAAAATGCTATTTATATATTTGTGCAAGACAACATGAGTGATGCAGCCCCATAAGGTTATCTCTGAATGGCACAAAGTTGCCCTTTGCTGAGGTGTAAGAATGTTACATGAGCATTTTTCCTTAGAGTGGCAGGTTTCAGGTAAAAAGCTGAGGACTCAGTAGATCTTTTGCATAAGAATACTAGATGCTGAGATTTGATGCTATTGGTTGTTTAAAATAATGGATTTAATGGTAAATTCAGTCAGATTTTTTTTTTACTTTTATCCCTCTACTCTATTGATCTATTTGACCAAGTATGTGGGTTATACTGTTGTCTTACAAACCCAACTTATGTCCATTTCAAAATAATGAAAGGCCTGAAGCCTGTTTATTCTCAGTGCAGACGTAAAATAAGGGGGAGTTAATTTGCCTTCTAACATGAGACTCACCCTACTCCCTCTGAGCAGAAAGCTGCGATGCAGATGCGAAAGGTGGCTAAAGAGGGGAGGAATCATTTGGCTCAGATGGAAAGGACCTGGAAGAAGCAGACCTACAGCCTCTTCTGACTGAAGCAATAATGCCTCCTGCTGCTGGCCAAAAAAGCAAAGTGTGGCTCTGACAAATGCCAGCCCCAGACATTCCTTAACTTCATCCAGATTAGAAAAGCTGTGATTTTGCATTGCTGTTGCTGCCTCTTGCTACTCTATCTTTGCACTATGAAGATAAAAATAACATGTCACGGGAGTTTCTGTAAATTGGACTGTGAGGTGGCAAAGAGGTGGCTATTGGGACACCAGAAGAATATATGATCTTAGTTTATTTATTAAAAATATGTACAGCCATGTGGAAAACTTATTTTTCTTTCTACCCCAGAGGGCCTTTCCATCAAAGACTCACTTGCTGCACAAGAGAGACACTTTAAACTTCATCTTTTACAAAACTCAGCTCCTTCCCTCACATATTACCATTTTGAACATTTCATTTTTTTTCATACAATAGATGGAGGTGGCTCCTAACAAGGCAACAGCTTTTGGTTCTAAACCAGGCATCTTCCCCCAATTTAAACATCCTTTTGTTACCAGTGGCCTCCATTTCAAACATGCTTATTACCTTGAATATACTGTGGCATGTAATACATCACAATGCTGAGATTACCTCTCTTTGCTGTTAAAAGAAAAAAAAAATACCTTCAGGAACCAAAATGAATCAACAATTTCATATTCTAGAGAACCCAGAGAACATGAGGTGGTCTTGTCCTGGTGCCTAAATAAAAGCACTGTAAAGCATTTAAGAAGTCCATTCTTCCCAAGACATGAGAATATAACCCATCTTAGCTTTAATTTGAGTTATGTCAGCACAGTGAATAAAAGGTAGACCTCCCCCAAGTGAATAAGTCTCTTTGAAAGGGAGGATATTGGCTTGCCTGAAAATGCATTCACTGTACATAAACATATAAAGCATGCATGTTGTAGTGTTAAGCAGGTGTGAGAGGAATTGAAAGGTGGCCAAGATTCATAATACAAAATGTACAATGTGCGAAGAACATATGGTAATGTGTGAAACATATAAGTCTCTCTAAGGAAGACCTGACCTATGTGTTTATGATGTGTTCAAAAGATCATTGATCTCTATTTCAATAGCTTTTTAATCCATATCAGGATGCACCTTCTGACAATGTTTTGCAAAAAGGACTGTATCATCAGTTCTAAATTGAGTGAAATCTACCAAAGTTCCTCAAATTATTTGGGTATCTTGAGGGTCACTAATAAACCTTGTTAATTTAGTATTAGTATTATAAAGCTATTATCAGTACAGAAGCTCTTATCAAGATACCCCTTCACCTTACAAGACTTTGGACCTAATTTATGTACGTGAACCTTTTTCTTTTCTATAGGGTAAGTTACAGCTCAGTTCAAACTACTCACCCACCCTATCCCATATCCTCTGACCACACCGGGTCCCTGTGTCCATTGAGTCCTTAGTTCATGCTTCTGAAAATCATCAAAACAAGTTGCCTGTCATGTTCTGTGGAAAATCTGTGACTGGAAACCTACATATTGCTGTAATCTACACAGACAGTGCCTGGAGGAGGTAAAGTGCGAAAACAGTGAGGCTAAATCTTGCCCCAAGGAAAGAGGAGATTAAATAATAAAACTGAAATAAGACATAAAGAAACATGATTTTGAGGAATTGAGGAGTGTCCTCTAATTCAGAGCTCATTCAAGAAAAAACTGTTTTTATTCTCAAAATCATAAAAGATTATTAATTGTACCTACTAATAAGAAGACACTCAGAAACCTTCACAAAATGCATAAGAGAGTCAGGGTCCCTGATTTATATATTAACAAATGTGAAAAGAAAATGAAATAGTACCACAAATACAGTTCCTGAATTGAAAAAGCCAGGGAAATTTCCTATAGTGAAAAGAGAATCCCTAGGCCAGAACTCCAAGAAATAGCAATATGGCATTGAATTGGGCAGAGAAAAGTAATTCCACAAAGTAGAATGAGAAGGGATATCCATAGGAAAATCAGAAGAACATATAGTCATGGAAGTCAAAACATCATCATAATTTAAAAAGACAGGGGTCCAAAAGACAATGAGAAGTCAAGGGATAGAAGGATAAGGAAGAATCCACTAGATTTGGCAATAAGGAGGTTAAAGGTGGGAGACCTTGGTGAAAACATGGTAGTGGAAATGGGAAGGAGGTGAAGAAATGGAGACGATGAGTAGAGAAGGTTGGTGCTGAAAGGGAATAAGGAGTTAGCTAGCTTAATGGAAGAAAATAAGATAGTTATCATTTTATGATTTCTTTTTTCTCTGTACTGTAGGAGGCAACTAATTTCCCAAGAGTGGGAAAAGATGACAAGGTCAGAGGTCCGAGAAGAGTAGAGAAGTCCTGACATCACTGCTGAAGATAATGGGAGAGGAATGAGTAGGGGAAACTTAGAAGGACTGCTAGCAGCTATGGATGTCCAGCTGGGCCTGGACCATGTGAGGTAACACTTTCAAATTTCTTAATCTCATGCTTGGCATAGGGTGGGTGCCCACTAAAAATGAGTTTCTGTCCCCCCTTTCATCACTTGATTTCCTTGGACAAAAGTTGATACATCAATAATATTCTAAAAATTTTAAGACATAGTGGCCCAACAATCATTTTTTAAAATCTCTCCTGAATTACTCCCAATATTAGCTTACAGTATGCCAGATTGAAGGAGAAAATTGTTGGTACAAAATTATTTTAAGAAGATAAATGGAAGAGAGGTTCTTCTATATTTACAGAAAACAATCACAAGCATTTCCCAGCACTCTTATGGGATGTTAACAAATAGTCTGTTTCTGTTTCCAGCTTTTGTGCCCTCAACAGCCATGCTTCAATTTGTGTGTTCTCAGCCATCTGTCTCCTATCTTTCCTTCATCACTACAAAAAAGAGCTATAAATGTCTGTTTTGGAAAAGGATTATTTCTTATTATCTCATACTTATAAGTCACGTTTTGATAAAAAGCTAATATTATTTGAATGTCCCTAAAAACAATAATTAAGTTTAACATATAATCTGTTAAGGGCCAGTGGTATATTAAATACCAAGACTACATAAGGAAAGGTAGAAGGTTTACCTAAGTGCTTTTCGGCAGCAATTAGCTTGTCTTAGGCTGTGTCTCAAGGGTATAAGCACAAGAGTGTCTTCCCATTACCCATTAATTGCGTTATCCTGTTACCTAGACTTATTTCAGTCCCCTTTTACTGTCACTTGTTCACCTTCTCCTTTCACCTCATTATCAGTGCCAAAGGCTGAGATGTTATAGCAAAGCTTATCTTAAGGGTAAGCAGAGTGACAGGGCATAAGAACAGAAGAGTTATATAATTAAACCTTCTGTTTTACCATTAGTTAAGTGTCATGCAATGTCTTGAGCCTGGACTAAGTATTTGATAATGAAGAAGACTGAAATGGAAATCAGATAAATGCAGAATTATTTAGAACAGATTTGGCACATAATAGTTTCTCAATAAAGGAGACAAGTGTCTGAAATAGAGAAATAAGGGTGAAATTATAGGAGGTGAGGCCAGAAAGTAGGTTAGATTGTATGTGGCCTTGGAGGTCATTCCAGGGACTTTGAATTTTACTTAGAATAAGACAAGATACCACTGAGCAAGGGAGCAACATGACCTGAAAAATGTTTTAACAGGATCACACTACCTGCTGGTAAAATAACAATGGAGGCAAAAGTGGCTGCAGAGAGAGCAGTCAGGAAGCATTGCTTTCATCTACAGAAGTTATGGTGGTAGACTAGTGTGGTAGTGGTAGAAGTGCTGAGAAATGGTGAAATTCTGGATATATTTTGAAAGTAGAACCAAAAGGATTTGTTAATGGGTATGAGAAAAATAAAGGGATGATTCAAGGATAAATGTAAAGTTTTGGCCCTGAGAATCCAAAAGTGGGAAGTTGCAATCACCTTAATAGAAAACACAGTAGGAGAAACATTTTTACAAAGAAGATCAGGTTTGGGTCGTGTTCATCTTGAGATTGCTATTAAACCATCAAATGGAAAAGTCAAGTTAGCAACTAGGTAGATAAGTCTGAAAAGAAAGGTTTAGACCCAGAATATAAATTTAAGAATTATGAGGATATAAATAGTACTTAAAGCCAGGAGACCAGAAGATTTTACAATGAAGGGAATGTAACTTGAGAAGAGAAAAGGTCTGGGGACTCTATCCTGCAGTATCTGAGTCTTTAAATGTTGGGAAGAAAAGGAGGAATTAGTAAAGGAAATTGGAAAGGGGAAGTTAGTAAAATAGGAAGAAAACCAGAAGATAGTGAAGAAATGGAAATGAAGTGGAGAAAGTTGGTGCAAGAGGAAGGAATTAAGTGCTGCTAATGCTCATGCTGTCAACAGGTCAAGTAAGGTGAGGGTGAGGTTGGCCAGTGGGTTGAAACTACACAGAGATCATGGGTGATCTTGAAAAGACCAGTTTCAGTGGACAGTGGGAGTGGAGTCTGGTTGGACCAAATCTGAGAAAGAATAGAAGAGGAATTGGAGACCATGAATATAGACAATTATTTTAAGGATTTTCTATAAAGTAAAGGGGGGTGGTTGCTAGAGGGAAATGTGGGGTCAAGAGATTTTTTTAAGGTGGGAGGTTTTAAAGCATTTAGGTATTAATGAGAATAATTCTAGTAGTGAGAAAAAATAACTCTCATGACCATTTTGGGAGAACTGGAGACTTTTTGGTGAAAACGGCATTCATGTGCCAATTTTTGAAGTGCATGAAGTATTTAGGTCCATCAGGAACCGCCTTTAACAAACTATGGCTTCAGAGTGGTAAAGTGGACTACATTAGAAGTTTTCTGAAATTCACATTCTCAGGAATATAAAAATCATAGGGTATTTGCAAATTGCTTGAATAACCCATTGATGACATGACTGATGGAAAGAAATCAGTGACAGTTAGGGGATGCAAAGTTCTTTGATGATGATAATAATTAACACTTGGCAAAGTACTTTGTATGTGCCAAGAACTCTTCTAAGTGCTTTATGTATATTAGCACACTTAATAATCACAACAGCCCTGTGAAAATTGTTACTAACATCCCTGTTTTACATATAGGATAACTGAGCCACAGAGAATTTAAGTAACTTGCAAGTTAGTGTGGTATTCGAAAACCAAGCTCAACAGTCTGCCTACAGAATAGGATAACCAGTAACCTATTCTGAAATTTATAGAAATACTGTCAATTCTCATTATTTGCAGTACTTATGTTCTATAAAGTCTCCACGAAAACTGAATTAGCAAATATTGAACCATTGCTCCTAGGGGAAATATAGGGTTCAGTTCCTCGAAAACATTGGTCACAACGTTTTCATCAACCAATCAATACATAACCTTGTTTTATGTGTGCTTCTGTTTAAATACACCCTGTTAGAATATATCATTAATTCATTATCACAAACTCATGGCAAACAGCATTATAATATTATAACTCTTATCTGAACAAAGCTTATCTAACACACATTTTCTCCATAATGCACATCACAACCTTCTTGTGTTTAGGAACACTAGACAACACTTTAGCACAACATTTGGGAGCCATCTTAAAAGTGAAATGACCTACAAAAAAAAGCACAAAAATGGAAAAATGTGTCACTAAATATACTGTGAAAATGGCACATTAAGAGTATGATAGCTTAGTGTGTTCTATCAGTGGATGGAGACCCACAAAATAAACAAGAAAATATCAAACTACCATCTTAGGGAGTCCTGCTATGTTCTCAATTAGAGTGACAAGAATCCCTCGAGAACACAGGCAGTACCCAATAAAAGAAAACAGACCAATAGGTCAAATCCTCAATATTATTGCTAGTAACTATGAATCTTATTCTTCAAAAATTGAAACTTAGTGTTTACTGTAGGTTCTGAGGGGAGGAGGAAGGGAAGACTAAAATAGATGGAACATAGGGCATTTTTAGGGCATTAGAATTGTTCAGCATGATCTTGCAATAATGGATACAGGCCACTTCAAGTTTCATCAAAACCTATACAGGGGCAGTGACTACTGAGGGAGGACAGATCATTGATGGGCTCTTGATTGTGATGACTGTACTTATGAAACTTTTCTGTGAAATTGTAACTTAGCCTAGTATTGTATACTGCCTAAGAGTTACCTCCTGAAAGTCTCCTTGCTGCTCAAATGTAGTCTCTCTCTAAGCCAAACTCAACATATAAATGCACTACCTTCCCCCCAGCATGGAACATAACTCCTAGGGATAAGCCTCCTTGGCACCAAGGGATTATCACCATGCACCAACTAGCAATGCATCTGGGAAAAGACCTTGACAAAAAGGGAGAAATGGGACATTCAAATGAGTTTTTATGGCTAAGAGAGTTCAAAGTGAGTCAGGAGGTCATTCCAGAGGTTACACTTATTCAAGTCACAACAGGATCTCATTGACTGCCACAGTAAATAGTGCCTCATATAGCGGGGCTCCTGAGGGCTCTAGAAATATCCAGAAACTATAAGCAGGGCAGACACCTCAGGAATTTGGTACCCTGTCAGTGGGACTTACTTTGGAATTTATGCTCCCCAGTGGAACAGACTAATTTACAGGTTCTCTACACCTGGCTCTTCTGCCCCTTTTACTTGAACCTATAATTAGCACTATACTTGATAAATATATGTCCTAGAGACTTAAATCTTTGATCCATCCATGTGCCAATTGAGCCCTGAATTTCAGCAGAGTTGCAGCACCTACTCTCCAATTCATTGGACTCACCCAGGACAACAAACAAGGAGATGATGATGAACAACACCCATCCCAAGGAATAGAGTGTCTGCAACTACAAGCAAAATAGTTCCATCCATCTGTCCAATGAGATCTAAGCTCCCTTTCAATTAGAAGCAGAATGGGCATTACCATCCCCAAATCCTCAAGATTGGGGAATGAACAAGTGACTAAAGTAGGCTTATTATTATTCTAGTAATAGAAGAACTCTTATCCTTGATATAAAGGCAGTGGCCATCAGAGGTTCTGAGGTATGAGAGAGGGAAGAATAAATGTAATATGGGGACATTTTTGGGACATTGGAGCTGTCCTGCATGACATTGCAGTGATGGATACAGGCCATTATATATTTTGTCATAACCTACAAAATTGTGCAGGACAGAATGTAAACTATAATGTAAACTGTAATCCATAGTTAGTAGCAATGCTTCAATATGTGTTCATAAATTGTAATAAATGTACCACACTAATGAGGGATGTTGTTGATGTGGGAAAGTATGGGAGGGGGAGGGAGTGGGGCATATAGGAATCTCTTATATTTTTTATGTAACATTTATGTAATCTAAAGCTTCTCTAAAAAAAAAATTAACAACAACAAAAAAAAAGAGTATGATAGCTGAAACAAGAAGGCAGAGTTGTGCCTTGTTCAGCCTCAGTTGGTGACATGCTCATCAGGTGACTCAAGTTTTCTATCGCCCTGCACAGGTTTGCAAATGGCCGCAAAAATGCCACAAGTATTGACTTTGGGGTCACAAATAAATTTTAAGGAGTAAGTGAGTTCACAAATACAGACTCCATGAGTAATGAGGCTCAACTGTACTTACACAGAGCAAGAGACACACAGCTGCTTTCTAATGGAAGTAAGAGCTTCACAGCTCCCCATCTCTACCAAGATATCTACCTACTGATGATGTTATACACACCGGATGAGAATTCCATCAGAGGTGAAGAACATTTACATCCTTTCCACCCCACTTCCTTCAGAAATCAGGTTAACTCAGATACTCCCACTATGCATACATCACCACCAACACCACCACCACCAGGATATTCCAACAATTTTCTGCCACTGTTTTCATTTCCCCCTTTTTGACTGAACTTATATCAAGTCTCCTTCATGTAATGGGGGGAAGGGGCACTCTCTTGACCCTGTCACATGCTCTAACTACTTCCAAATACTCTTCTCACTTATAATGAAAAAAGTCTCTAAATCATATACCACACCTTAGTCTCAGCTGTATTTTTGTTGTTGTTGTTGTTGTTTGTTTTTTCTTTTTTTCATTTTCAGCTGTATTTTAACTCATTCTCTGTTTAACCTCCGTCATTCGGTCCACTGTATTGAAAATAAACCTTCAAGATGTACCAGGGACCTTTGACTTAACATTCAACCTTAAGTTGGTTCTCATTCACTTTCATTTCTGTGCAGCCCTTGGCAAATTCAAGGAAGATAGAAACCAAGAACTACAGGAGTTTCGTAAATAATTGGGTGGAAAGGAAAAATTGCAATCCTTATTTATTATCTGTCCCACAATATTTAGCACAATACCTTGTATTTTAAAAAGTGAATGATGAATGAATGAATGAATGAGTGAGTGAATGAATGGTTTAAATATGTGGCATGCAACCCCTTTTAGCTATACTAAAAAGCGTCTGGGTTTCTTTTGGTTTTCCTGGAGTCCATAGAGAATAAGAGAATGATTGCTTCCTAAAACATCGTGTTTGGCACAGGATTTCCCATATTGCTGTGAAAATTGATAAGAAACCTCACATGAGTAGCATGCTTCTGTTGCATAAACCTAAGAGGCTTAAGGTCAACCATAGAACAATAGTCTAAAATGATTATTATTTTTTCTATATTAAGCAATAAGTGGAGACTACCATTTTGCATTTTCAAAAGAGAAATTATTTACTCACTGATATTAAGAAATTAACGATCATTATTTTATCTATAACTATTCCACACCAGTTTAATGTGACAGCTAAATCTATTTTTCTGAATTTCTTTTTTAAAAATGAATTCATAGAACTCAGAATATGGCCAGGAGTTAAGAACTATCTGAAGTAGCAAAGAGAGTCTGAATATTCCTCGAATATTTTAGTAACGTTATCTTCCATTTCTTTTTTTTTTAAGATTTATATATTTTTTATTTATTCCTCTTCCTGCCCCCCTCCCCTCGTTGTCTGCTCTCTGTGTCCATTCGCTGTGTTTTCTTCTGTGTCTGCTTGTCTTCTCTTTAGGTGGCACCGGGAACCGGTCCTGGGACCTCCCAGAGTGGGAGAGAGGTGCTCAATCTCTTGCACCACCTCAGCTCCTTGGTCTGCTGTGTCTCTTATTGTCTCTCCTCTGTGTCTCTTTTTGCTCATCATCTTTCTGAGCCAGATTTCTGCGCGGGCCAGCACTCCATGCCAGCCAGCTCTTCACTTGGGCCTACTCACCACGCGGGCCAGCTTGCCTTCACCAGGAGGCCCCAGGAATCGAACCCTGGACTTCCTAATGGTAGACGGGAGCCCAGTCGCTTGAGTCTCATCTTCCTCCCTTTCATTTCTTTTAACTAATTTCCTGATGAAGAATATAAATATTTTCAGGTGTAAAGTGGAGTCACTGGGTAGTAGGATTGGTTTTGTCATAAATTTTTGGGAAGCAGATCCTAAAGACGATAAAGCTTTCTTTCTAAAGGAATAATTTATTTAAGAAAGACCTCTTTCAGCAGCCACGGAAAGGCCTTTGGTTTATTTTTGTTTTTTGTTTTTACCAGCAATCTTAAGAGATGCATTGCTTTCCAAAACATATTTGGAGCACTTGCCTTGCCTCATTGTGTCTGGGGAAATTGGGATTGGAAGGAAACTTCCAAACACTTCTTTTTCATTATTGCTTCACTAGCTCATCCAAACAGTCTCTGTTAAAGACAAATATTTAAAAAATAAAATCAACTGAAGCTATGAAGAAAAAAAGTCTTGTATAGTAATAAAAATAGGCACATTCTGTCCAAGTACTAAGCACTAAGTTAATAAAATAAAAATAATTCTATTTCTGGTTTGTTGTTTTTTCCTCTTCTTGACTTAACTTTAACAAGTCATGGAGTTATGTCATTAAAAAGGGAAATCTGCCCCTTAAAAAATAACTTAGAGATCATTTTACATGAGTGTTTACTGGACTGCATCAAGAGATTTTTTGAAATTGCTTTCAAAGTGAAGACAAAATAATCTAGATTTATAAGATTACATGGTAATAAATTTTGAATGCAAGGGAAAGGGGGGAGCATAATGTCTCTAAACCATCACCCAATCAGCTAAGCATGAAGAAACTAGGAATCCAAACATTATACCTTCAGAAAATAATGTTTAAGTAAGCCATATGAACATCTTCAAGTCATAAAGCATGTTATCCTTTTGTAAAGCAAGCCTCCTTGGGATTTACATCTAGACTTTCTTTTTTTTTTTTTTTAAAGATTTATTTATTTATTTATTTATTTATTTATCCCCCCCTTGCTGCTTGTGCTTGCTGTGTCCATTCGCTGTGTGTTTTCTCCGTGTCTGCTTATCTCCCCCTTGCTGTGAGGTCCTGCTGCTTCTGCCCACCACGCCACACGGGCTGGCCTGCCCTCACAAGGAGGCCCTGGGAAGCGAACCCGGGGCCTCACACATGGTAAACGGGGGCTCTATCGATTGAGCCACACCCGCTTCCT
>JAQZBX010026314.1:0-29019 GCA_029593785.1 Cabassous unicinctus
GGTCCCTGCCCTCTCCGTGCCCTTGGCCTGTGTGACTACAGAGCTGGTTCCTGCCCTCTCTGTGCCCTTGGCCTGTGTGACTGCAGAGCTGGTCCCTGCCCTCTCCGTGCCCCTGCCCCTGTGTGACCACAGAGCTGGTCCCTGCCCTTTCTGTGCCTCTGCCCCTGTGTGACTGCAGAGCTGGTCCCTGCCCTCTCTGTGCCCCTGCCCTGTGTGACCACAGAGCTGGTCCCTGCCCTCGCTGGACCTCCCTTCTGCAGAGTGAGGCTGCTGAGCAGCCCTGGCCCTGGGCCCTCCCAGCCTGCCACCCACAACTCTGAAAGGATGACAGAAACTCTGCCTGCTGCCTCCTCACCCCTCCCCTGCGTTTCAATCTCAGCTTAACCAGGGACTTCAACAGGCAGCGCTTTTCTCAAGAGTTCATAAAAACATGTAAACATGGGTGAGGATACAAAATATTGAGCGTCAAGGCAGTAAAACATGCCAGTGTTTGTTGTGTTAATTGAATATTCATGAGCTGACTGTTTAAATTACAGTTCACAACTGTTGCAGGGCCTGATGAATAATTTAAACGAGGGTGGCCAAAGAGATTTCAACACCGCATTAGCAAACTGCTCAGAATCAGCTACAGAGAATTTATAATTAGCTTGGAATATCCTATAATAAATTCTTTGGAAAGATGGTTTTAATTAGCACACATGCTAATTCCAAGTATAAAGTGTTCAGTGCAATGGGGGAGGAGGGGTAGCCCTTCCCTCGCAGGGTTTCTCTCTCACATGGGGTCCCACCACCTGCCAGGAGTCTCTGAGCCATGCTGAGCTGTGCTGAAGTGCTCTGCCTGGGCCATGTGGAGCCCAAGGGACACCAGGACCCCAATTTGGCCAGTCTAGGGGCATGTGGGGAGGGGAGAGGCATCCCTGGCCAAGGGACCGGCAGGGGCACAGACGAGGGGGCAGGGACATGCAGCGTGTGGGTGGCCACGGGGAGCAGGGCGAGGAGAGGCTTGAATGAAGCAGGCGCCCGCCGTGGAGGGTCAAGTGCTTGGCCAGGGAGGCTGCAGGAGGCACAGAGCTCCCAGGGTGAACTGGCTCATTCACTTAACATTTACTGAGTGCCTGCTGTATGCCAGGCCTGGGGCTGGACACCTGGGAAACGGCCCAGCACCAGGCAGCCCCTTCCCACCTTCACAGTTGGATCTCATCCTCAGGACCACGTACACTTTCAGGAGAATGTATAGTTACAAATTGTTATGAGTTCAATGAAGAAAATCACTGGGTGCCATGACAGAGAATCACTGGGAGACCCTGGCTTAGATAGGAGGGTCAGGGGAGGCCTCCTAGGGGCAGTGACATTTGAGCAGGGTCCTGAAAAATGAGTAGGGGTTAGGGAGGCAAACAGGGCTCCAGGTGGAGGGAGCGGAGTCTGCAGGGCGCCCAGAGCTGCCCCGTGCCTAGGAGGCGGACCTGAGGACCAGGGGTCTAGTGGAGCCCCGTGGGGCTGGGCTGGCCACAGAGAAGGGGCATCTCTCTCTGGGGAGCTCCCTGAGGGGGAGAAGTGACCCCCTCATCTGGTCCCAAACCCTGGCTCCAGTGCCTAAAGCTGCAGGACTGTGAGCAAGTCCTGTGGCATTTCTGAGCATCCTTTCACCAGGATCCATTCATGCTCATTCATTCACTCTACAGGCTTTCAGTGAGCCCCTACTGTGCACCAGGCACTGTTCCAAGCCCTGAGCGGTGAGCCAATGACAATCCCCAGCCCGCGGAGCTTCCATTCCAGTGGAGTAGACAGACAATAAGACGAAGTAAACTCCACGCAGATGGGGGAGCAAAGGCTCTCTGCCTGATAAGCTGCCACATCCTTCCAGAATGGGGCTCAGCCCCAGTGCTGTGGGCAAGGGCACTAGGCCTCCTTGGAAACCAAAACGGAGGATTCATAGCTTGGACAAGTCATTTTTGGTTATCTTCCTCCTCTGACCAAATGCAGCTGGTCTCTCTGTCCATCACATCTGCTTCAGCCTTGGATCTGCCCCAGGTGACTCCCAACCTTTCTCTAGCCTCTCGCCCACATCACAGGGAAACCTGCTGGGCCACCCTCTGCTCTGACACCACTCTGGCTCCCCAGTGCCAGCAGGACCAAGTCCACATGTCCTTTGGCATCTGCCCCTCTGGGCTTCTCCCCCAGCTTTGACTCGGCCTCCACCCCAGGGAACTGCAGAGTTCTCATGGCCCCCTGACACTCAGGGGCAGCCGATGTGCTGGCTCTGGGTACCAGGTGTCGCCCTCCAGTTCTGTTTTTAATCACAGCAATCCCGTGGTGTTTTGTCATTGTTTTTATCCAGTATGCAGAATAGTGCAGCGTTAGTCGAAACAAGACCACTGTTTGCGCTCACTGCCTGAATGGTGATAGCAAGAACCCTGAGCAGAAGGAAGCTGCAAGGCCAGCCCAGCCCTCACTGTGCCCCCTGCCCCCTCAAAAGGACTCAGGCTTCGAGGTCAGAAAGACCTGGGTTCAAATCCCAGCCCTGCTCCATATGAGCTATGTCTGGGGAGCAATTTGTTCCTCTGTAAAGTAGACCCACAGCCAGTGCTCAGCTCAGAGTAAATGCTTAATAAACGCAGGCATTTCTGCTATAGATAGATGCATTCCTGAAAAACCTGCAAAATCCTAAAAATGACAGGACTCGTAGGAAAAATAGAGTTGGGCCAAACCATCAAGTTCTACATAACTGTAACCAAAGCACTAACGAAAAACTGTAACAATCCTGGTACACATATGGGTGCTCTTAAGAAATACTGCTGTGAGAACGGGGAAGTAGCTGGTTGGAAAGAAGTGGAAGGACACATGTTAGCCCCTGGGTTATGGAGACAAGGGGAAAATGCACGAAGATCGGGCCCGAGCACGTGGCCAGAACGGGACAGGAAGGAGAAGCTGGGGTGAACAGGCACCCAGAACAGCCCTCTCTTTCTCCCCTGCTCACTGGGCTCCGCTGGGTTAGTGTCCTCTGCGTTCCTCTGCGTTCGGCTCCTGTTCTGTGGTGGCACAAAGTATCAGTGTGCTGGAACAACCAGTGTGCACCTGGATAGGACTTCGGCAAGATGTGACCGTCCCCCACTTACCAGAAGGGAGAAGATGCTTCGAGTCACAGCAGAACGGACCATGTTTGCTCAGCATGTTAGTGGTCTGCCCCATAGAGCATGGTCGGCTTACTCATCCGTCTTTCCCACTGGGCCTGGTGCCCCTTCCCGAATGTCCCCGGGCATGTGGCTCATGGGCAGTCACTGCGCAGGCCCTGGGGCTGTGGCAGATCGCAGGCCTCAATTTCTGCCCTCAAAGCAGTGAGAATGTGCCATGCAGCACATGGAGTTGCCCAGAATGCTTGGGCAGCCCATGAAAGACTTTTTCACTGTCCAGGAGAAAGAAATGGACTTGAACCTTGGCAGTGGTGGTTGGCGAGAAGGGGGTGGGTTGGGGAGGTCGGGGAAGGTGGCACATGCCCGACTTGGAGGCGGAAAGGACGTGGGAGTGAAGGAAGGAGGGGTCTGCGCAGATCCTTTGTTCAGCAGATGCTCATGGAACCCACACCATGCCAGGCACCCTTCTAGGTGCCGACAGTCCATCATGGGAAGATCTTTGCCCATGCGGAGCTTGCGTTCTAGGAGGAGGAGAATGATAATAAACAGTAAAATAAGTCATAATGGTCATATAGTATGTTAGCAGGTGATGGATGCTTTGGAAGAAGGAAAAAGAACAGCCTCATAAGGGCGTCTGGGGTGGCAGGAGCGGTGGGGGGGCGGGCAGGTCACAGCATTTGGGAACATCGTTGGGGAAGGGGCGATTTCAACAGACTTGCAGGAGGTGGGAGTGAGTCAGGTGGGTTTCTGGGGGAAGAGCATTCCAGAAGGAGCCGCTGACTTGCAGGGTTTCTCCCCTCGGCGCTGTTGACATTTGGGGCTTCATCGTCCTTTGCTCCTGCGGGGCTGTCCTGTGCACCGTGGGATGCTTAGCAGCGTCCCCGGCCTCTTCCTCTAGAAGCCAGTAGCGTCCTCCCAGTTGTGCCAACCAAAAATGCCCTCAGACATTGCCAAGTGTCCCCTGGGGGTGAGAAACCCCCCTGGTTGAGAACCACTGAGCTGGAGCAAGGACTCCAAGGTGTCAGCATGCTCAGGCGTTCAAGGAAGAGCAAGGAGGCCCATGTGCCAGAGCGGGAGTGAGGGAGAGAGGAAGAGGGGAAGGGGCCAGAGAGAGAACAGTGTGGGGCAGGGCGGGGGCGTTTACAGGGGCTTGTGGATGTAGGAAGGACTTTGGCTTTCACTCTGAATGAAGTGGGAGCTATTGCCGGCTCCAGAAGGAGGGAGGGCCTGCACCCAGAGATGGGAAGCTCAGGGTCCATGGCCCCCACTCAAACCTGCACAGAAGTCTCTGCCCCAGCTGGGCAGGCCCAGACCCAGTGGCTCAGCAACCCATGTTTGCAAACCTTTCTTCAAAGACGAAACCAGCCCCAAACAGGGCCAATTGCTTTCCGTTTACATCCTTCCCCGCTGGTGCCTTCACAGCCGTGACAGGGTGACGTGTAACGAGGAATGGGGCTGCGGCTTTAAAGGATAAATGAGTCTGACTCTTAACTCAATAATTAAAACTGTGATGGCGCTCGGCCTGCGGGGATAATGTACTATTATTATAGTCGTTTGTTTCAATTAAATGCTTGCTGATTTTACACTAGCAGCTGGGCACCTGTGCGCTACAGCTATTACTCTGAATAAGACATCTCAAGTTTCTGGAGAAATTTGTCAGCACACGAAGGATCTCCCGCCACGCTTTAAAGTTTATTAGAAATACCGACAAGGCTTTGGGGCGAAGCGCAGGCACTGGAGGTGGCTTCTTCCTGGCTTTCCTTCCTCCTCATTTTGTGCTGGAAATTTTTTCTCAAACAAAAATAAGTTTTAAAAATTTGGCTTTAGAAACCTCAGAGAATCCTGCGCACCTGGGAAGGCTGGCCTGGGAGCACGTTGGCTGTGATTTCCCACCCCATTGATTCCAGGGTGTGGAGGCTGAGTCATAGGCCCCAAAGGTGCTCATGCCACCTTACATGGCAGCAAGGCTGTGGCAGGTATGATTAGGTTGAGGATCTTGAGATGGGGAGATTATCTGGATTATCCAGGTGGGCTCAGTGTCATCACAGGGGCCCTTAGAAGAGGGAGGCAGAAGGGTCAGAGGCACAGAGTGGGCGACAGGACGCTGCAGAGAAAGAAAAGGCCACGTGAGGCAGGGCCATGCGCCACGAGCCGGGACGAGTGCCCCACCCATCCTGGAGCCTTTGGGGGGAGCCTGTCCAGCCCCACCTTGACCTTAGCAAAGGGAGGCAGAGCTTGGGCTTCTGATTCCCAGAACGATAAGGTAATGATTTTGTGTTAAGCCACTAGGTTTGTGGTCACCTGTTACAGCAGCCCTGGGAAACTAATGTGCAGGGGGTCCCTGCCCCCTTCTCTGGAGTCCCGAGACATGGTAACTTCCTTTCAGGAGGCAGTTTTGCTGCAGATCACGAGACTCCCTGCCAGCCATCCATGCACAGACCTGCGTCCCAAGTGCAGGGCACCCCTCCTCTGGTTGAAGCTTGTTGCCACCCCCTGAGCACCTGGAGCTGCTGTCTACTCCACTCTGCCAAACCACAGACCCTCCACGTCCTAGCCCCCGACTCTCCCTTCATCCTCACCTCCCACTCTCCTGACACCCGCTGCACCAGGCTCCGGGCAGCTTGCAGACCTCATCGCATGGCTCCATCCTCCGTGCCTTCCGTATGTTCTCTGCCATCGGCTGGGCATGCCCTCCACATCCTCCTTCAAGAGTCAGCGCGGGGTCTTTTCCTGGGTGAAGGCTTTCTGGATCTCCGGGCCTCTGAGGGGCTCCTTTTCTGGTGCCCACCCCCCAGGACCCTGTGCCACTGTGTAGCTGCACTGGTTAAAATTCTCTGGGCACATCTCTGCCTCTCCCATCAGACTGTGCACTCAGAATGGGATGTTTAGTCTGCTTTTTTTCTCTCGCATCCATCCCAGAGTCTCAAACATAGCAGCTCTCAGGGAATGTTTGTTGAATGAATAAATGAGTAATAGGAGCAGGCTTGGGTACCCAGGAGGACAAGACAAGTGAAATGGCCACAGAAGTAGTTCTGATGAGGGCGGTCCATGGCAGAGACCCTGCCAAGGATGTTAGAAGGAGGCTCAAGGCAGAGTGCTCAGAGGTGGAGACAACTCCAAGGTCTCTGTAACCACCCAGGCCTCTCAGCTGAGTCTAGACTTCCGGGTTGGACGCCACACCTGTGGCCTGTTCTTCTGCCTCCTGGACTGGCACAAGAGAGTTTGAGCAGTGACCTCCCATGTCATTGATTCCAGGTTGGGGGGTTGCTCAGTAATGGCCCTCCAAAGACATTCAGGTCATAATCCCCAAAACCTGTGAATTTGTTACCTTCCATAGACACCTCATAGGCTCCCAAACTTATCACTTCTCAGCCTGTGCTTCTGCCCTTCTGCTCTAGTCCTGCTCTTTCTCCTATGTCTGTGCCTCAGAGAACTGCAATACCCACCCCTCATCACCATTTTATCCAAAGAGTCTCACTCAACTCCTGGCCACTCATCCCCTACATCCCACTCAATCACCTACTGATTCTCCTGAATGCCTCTCAAACCTGCCCTCTTCTCTCTACCCCTCAGTCACCTCTCCCAGACAGCTAGAGAGGCATCCTCTCTCAACTCTGTTGGTTGGCCATGTGCAGCCAGAGTGGTCTTTCCAAAGGGTGACCCTGAACAAATCTCTCTCCTGCTTATAGCCTTCTGATGGCCCCCATTGGCCTAGGAATAGCTTCTCAACCTGACATTCAAGGACCCTCACCATTGATCCCTGCCAACCCCTGAAGCCTCAGCTGTCTCCACACTAGGGCTATGATTTCATCTCACCTCCAGGGCATTGTTTAGCTTTTCCTCTTCCTGGCCAGCCTTCTCCCTTCACCAGCTAACCCCTGATCAACTGCAAGACTCCGTTGAGACTCCACTTTTTCTCGCTAGCCCTCTTCTTGTCCAGACTGAGTGGAGAAGCATCATACAGGTCTTGCCACCATTGCCCCCGCTACCCAAGCACCTTGAGGGAGAGGACTGCGTTTTAGTCAATGCTGTATTCTCTGAGCCCAGCATCTGGACTTGGCATCTTGGGTTCACCGAAGGGATAGAAGGAGGCATCTCAAAAGCATCGGCGAATGGCTGGTTCCCGCCCCCTCTCAGCAGGACCCTGTCTGTGCAGAGAGCTTGACAGTGCTGAGTGAGGAGTTGGCAGGGGCCAGCAAGGGGTTCCCTGGAAACAGATTCAGAGATGGAGACCCTGGGCAGGAAGTTGATTGTGGGTCCCTCTTAGGGACATCAGCTCTGAGGGGTAAAGGAAGCAGGATGGGCAGAGAAAGAATGTGAACCAAAATGTATGCTGGAGGCGCTAGCCGATCCCATGGGGATCCTGGAGCTAGGATGCCCGTTTCATGATCTGCCAGATTGAGGAAGGGGCTGGGCCTTCGTTCCCCCTTGGGAAGGCTTGTAACCTTGGGTGCGCCAGATCCATCAGCTAAAGGCAATTCCTAGAGAAGGAGGCAGCTGCTTGCTGTCAGCAGCCAACACTCCTGGCCGCTGGGGGACAGAGTGCTGTGGTCTTGGAGCAGGAGGTCAGAGGTGCACCACAATATTCATGACAGGGGTCATGGCTGCACTGTTTTTAGAGAAAGGCTAGAATGCAAGGTCAGAGCGAGTGCCCAGCCGCCGGCCAGGCCAGGGCTCATCCGAGGGGAAGCACGCCAAGCGGTGTTTGCTAAGGCTGCACCTTAGCCACAGGAGGGTGGTCCAGGGGCAGAGGGCTCAGGACACAGGCTTGGGAACCAGACTGACGTGATTTGAATCCCAGCTCTACCACTTATAACTCATGACATGTATACCACTTATAACTTATAACAAGTAACATGGCATGTTACTTCTCTTTTTGAGCCTCAGCTTCCTCATCTGTAAAATGCTAATGATGAACATACTCTCTTCTCTCTACCTGATGAGAATTAAATGTGGGCAGAACAGTGCCTGGCAAGTGGTAACTGCTAAATAAAGGGTTATTTCTATTCACTCAACAACGTTCATCTAACACAGGGGTTGGCCACCAAATCCGGCCCCCCACCTGTCTTTATAAGTAAAGTTTTATTGGCATACAGTGACACACTCATTTACATATTGTCCATGGACAATGCTAAAATGTTTCCTGGCCCTTTACAGAAGAAAGCCAGCCCTCCGTCTAACAAATATCATAAATATTTGTGAAGCCCCGCCCTGTGCCAGAACTGAGGCTGTTAATTTAATGTCACTGTAGCCTCCCTCCCTGCTTCCCTCTCCTCTTTCAGAACCTTTTATTATTTCTGATCTTAGCCCCGATGAGATCTGCAAGTTCACACTATGAAAGGATGAAGGGAAGAAAACCTTCTCATGGGGAACCCCGACTATGTGCGGGGATCCTCACAGCTGCCCAGTGAGGGCAGATTCGTTAGCACCCTCCTCCCACACGAGAGCCGGTAAAGATCTGGGCGGGTGCGGTGACGAGATCTTAGGCTCTGATATACCCAAGATACTGCCTTTACCAATTCCTAGCTGTGTGACCTTGGGAAAGTCACTTAACCTCTCTGAGTTTCAATGGAGGTGACAATAGTGCTTATGTCCAAGATTTGTCTGCGGAGCTCCTAGCACAGGATTTGCACCTAGTCAGTACTCACTAAGTACAATAGTACGTATTATCGTCATTATTCCTCGAAAACAGGTGTTTTAGCATCTACTAGAAAGGGCTACTCTGAGACTGTAGAAGAGATTGTAAAATGCTAGTCAGTGGCTTCTTCGTTTTCCTTTGGGGTTTGGTTATGCCTAGAAAGTAAGAAGTTTCTGGACCCTCTGGAACTGAGGCGGGGGTTAATGAGAACACACGATTGAACAATGCCGCTGTCCCCACCAGAAGAGAAGGTCCCAATTCCCCAGGCAGAGTGCTAGTGTGTGTTTAAGGGTGCCTCGTCCCTGCCTGAGGAAGCTGGGCGGGTGCTGGTTCTGTGAGTCGGCAGAAGGAGGGAAGAGAAGGGTGTGATTTCCTTTTCTCTCCCTGCTGTGTGGGGTTACCCTGAGCACACGGGGCTGATCTCTGCAGAGGCGGCAAATGGGGAATTTGTGAGAAACGCCTTTGTGTTCCAGCAGGGGAGCCTCATTATGTTCACAACCCCGCCCGTCGCTGTTCCCTTCCATCCTTCCTGGAGAGGTGCAGACGTGGCTCCTGAGCGAGTCCATATGTTTCCACGAGGGCAGCGGGAGGCTCGGCCCCCTTGGTTAGCAGACATCTCGTGAGTGTGGGCTTCGCCCGGTGCTGGCAGGCAGGTGTCTGCACACAGGCGGATGAGCGACGCGCACTTTGGCCAGTGCTGGGAAAGGCTCGGGAAGGGCGTGTGGCCAGAGGACGGTGGAGGAAACAGGTCAGGGAGGGCTTCTCTAAACAGGTGAGCCCCAGAGGATGGGGACGTGGAGAGGAGAACAGTGAGCCAGAGGGAAAAGGTTCCCGTCCTAGAGAGAAGCCCACATGGCCCCAGGGAGCTCTGGGAAGGGGCTAGGAGTCAGGAGGAGAGAAACTGAGCATTTTACAAGGCTCGGACATTACCGAGAGGGCCACAGGGGAGCCACTGAAAGACTCTAAGCAGGGAGAAGACATTTTATGCTCCCGAAAGGTCAGCCCGGTGCCAGCCTGGAACCTGAAGGAGGCCAGGAAGAAGTGCTTTAGCTTGGGATCCCCCTAAAGGCAGACCCTGAGACAAGGGTGCAAGTAGTTTGTTTGGGGGTGATCCCAGGAAGCATTGTGAGAGAAGCGGGGCAGTGAAACCCAGAAGGAAAGAAAGTCAACATGGGGGGGGCAGGGTTTAAGGAGCTGGTACCACTGTGGGCAACTGGAGTGCAATCCTGATGGGGACCCGCCAGGGGGACAAAGGAATACCCCTTAGAACTGTCCTCACCCCTTATTGAGTGCAGTCACTCCTAGGGCAGGGAGGTGCAGAAAGTACAATAACCCCTAAGGTGACCTCCGAGCTAGGCCAAGGGGCATGGGTGCTCCCCCACCTCTGTAATGCAACAATGAAAGGTGGTGATTGCTGAGCACGATGGGGCAGAGGGGGGTGGATTCAGATTGGGGAATGGGTCTTGTGAATTAACAGCGTTCCTAAAATCAGTAGAGCGATGGAAATTGACCGCTTCTGTGTACCTCTCCTGTGAGTTCACCTTCTTTTTTCTCTTAAAGCCTGCATTTGGCTTTAAATGAAACTCTTGGGAGGGAGATGGGAATCTAGAATCATCACAAGGAAGACATCTTCCGGTTTGCAGTTATCCATGTAGAAGCTACTGACTCACTCAGAAGAAGGGTAAGAAAGAGGAGGGAAGGTCGAGCAGAGGATAGGGAGTGGGCTGGAGAAGACGGAGAAGGACTAGTTAGAGAGGTGGCCGGACAGCCAAGAGCTGTGCCCAGGACAAAGGGAAGAGTGCTGCAAGGGGAGGCAGCAGTCCCGGGGATGAGGACTGAGGAGTGTCTTGGGGAAGGCATCGCAGCTTAGGGAGAAACCATGTTGGTCTGGAGAAAGCCAGCTCCACCCTTAGTAGCTGCACCAATCATGGAAACTCTCTGAACCTCTCGGAGCCTTGGTTTCCTTGGCTGGAGATGACAATATTATATACCTCCTATGGTAGTTAGGGTGAACAGATGAGTCACATGTGGAAATGCTTAGCACTGTCCCTGGCACATAGTAAGTGCTTAATAAAAATTCTTCCTCCTCCTCCTCCTCCTGATGGAGATAGTAAGGACAGGTGCCAGATGAGTTGTTGATGGGACGAGGAACCTAGTCACAGGTCGTTCTTTGAAGTTTAGCTGTGCAGAGAGGAAAGAAGGCTGAGACAAGTTTTTAGGAGAAATGTAGCTAATGGAGGTATTTGTTTAAAGGTGGAAGAGAAGTGAGCATGGTTTGATGCCAATGGGATGCAGTTGATAGAGAAGGGGGACAAGGTTTGAACTGATGGAGGGTGTCTTGAGTGATGCTCCCTAGAAGCAGAGCCTGAAACAGGGATTCTTGGGAAAGTTGTTTATTGAGGGAGTGCTCTCAGAAGGGGGCTGCGGAAATCAGGACAGCACAAAGGAGGGAGCCGAGCAAGGATGTGGTCTCAGCTGGAACTTGCTTCAGCCTGATCCACAGGGAGAGCAGGAGCACAACTGCACCATGGGGGAAGGGGATTGGACCCCTTATAACTACAACAGGAGTGTGTGGCCCAGAGCCCTGCCACTGCTCCTGGAGACCCAGGACACAGCTGAACCAAATGTCACGTCATTTTGATCACATCCAGTTCTGCTGATCTGTTTTTAATTTTATTCAAAATATCCAACAAGCATTTGCTTTTTCTGTGTATAGAACACTAATCTAGGTATTATGAATGTATTTTTTATACAAGTTCTGTACAAGTTCTGTAGTTCTTAAGAAGGTCCATTGGGGAAAAGCTCATTCTTAACAAACTTCAATTACATAATGTATCTGTGTGATGAAAAGATTTAAAATCAGGAAATATTGCTGTCAGATAAAATATGTGATTATTGGATTTAAAAATGCAATAATAGCAGTGAAAAACCCTGTAGAAAATCAAATAAACCAAAAAGGTTTTCTCCCAGAACTCCAAGGAAGAAATTAAAGAGCTCAAAATTATGACTGAAAAGATTTTTAAAAATACACATTAGATCCTGATGATTCAGTATTTGTTTAATAGGAAATTCAGAAATAAGGCCAATGGAAAAGAGGCAATAATCAAATAAATAATACCAGGAAATATCTCTTATTTGAAGAAAGTAGAAAGTGTTCAGCTCAAAAAAGCCTATCAAATATTGGCCAAATTAAATACATCTAAAAATATCGTGGTGCAATTTTTTTATTTCAAAGAAGCCTTGGAGTAAAAAATTATTTAAAGAAACAGTCCAGTTTTTTTGAGAAATGAATCAAAATAGCGAAGTCAAATATGGAAAATACATGGTATAAAAATAAAGTGGTGATGAGCAATCAAATAACAAAATCTAGAGTTAATGTCTAAATATTCTTGTTATCAAGGTTAATTCAAATGTAAAAAATAAGTATTAGAATATTTATTTAATGAAAAAAAAACAACACATGAGTTAATAATAACCGGGAATCTAAACCTCTGATGGAGGGAAAAATTAAATGTTTAATTTTTCCTGTTACATGAGGAGGTAGGAATATAGTACAATGACAGAGACATATTAGTTTAATTTTTTAAAATATAATGGTAACAACTAGGACAATGAAGTGTGGATTGTACAGTATATAAACCACTAGATGAAATGTTCAAAAATGAAATATAGGGGAAAATGAAAGATAAGAAAGCAAAAAATAAGCTGCGATGACTGAGAACAAATAATTCAGTCTTCACAATAAATATGAATGGGTTAATTTTTCTTGGTTTATAAACAAGCTGCTTTATATATATTATGATAACTATGTTATTTATCCCTACTTACTTATTCTTACTTCTATCACTTTATTATATACTTTCAGTTTTTTGTTTTATTTAATTACTTATGTTTCCTTTACCAGAAAAGTAAAGGAACTCCACCCCCACCCCCACCCCACACACACACACACTCAAAACAATGTAAAGAAGATAAAGTTTTATCTGGCTTATAAAATGTTAGGAGATTTTGTTGATCTCATAGACACCATGAGATTGAACAATACCCTATCCCAGGTCTGATTCAGAGAAGGAAATATCCAACCAATGACACATCTCCTCTAATCCCCTACCAATTCTGCCCCATTCTTTTGCTATAGTAATGCACATTCCATAATGTCCTCAAGAAAATAAGCAGGTGTTGAGTTTTACTTCCAGAAGTTCCCTTCCCTCCCTCCCTCCTTTCTCCCTTCTTCCCTCTCTCCCTCCCTCCCTTCCTTCCTTCCTTCCTTTTTCCAGCCTTCAACAAATATTGATTAAGCACAAACATGCTGTGTTCCAGGAACTGTCAAAGGCACTGGGAATCTGTGTTGTAAACAACTTAGCCCTCTATTTATGGAGCTTACATTCCAGAGGAAGAAAGACAATAAACAAATAAATGAACAGAATAACTACAGCTTGGAATAATGGTGAAATAAACAGAGTAAGATATTAGAAAAGAATAGTAGTACTTGGTTAGGTATTTTAGACAGAGTGCTCAGGGAAGGCCTGTATGAAGAGATGACATTCAAGTTAAGAACTGAAAGATGAAGAGTCACATGCAAAGAGCAAGGGGAAGAGTGCGCCAGGCAGACAGAACTGGATGCCCAAAAGCTGGAGGCAGTCATAGTCTTCAAGTGCTTGACGATCTGAAAGAAAGAAGTCCAATGGAACTGGAGTGCAGTAAGTGAGAAAGACAGGGTACCAAAAGAGTTTGAGACTCAGATGAGGGTCAAATAATGCAGGGCCTTGAAAGCCATGGTAAGTGGATTATATTTTATTCTAAGAGTATCAGAAGACCAATGAAGAATTTTAAGCAGGGGAGTAGCATGAACTGGTTTACAATTTTTGGAGATCCCTCTGGTAATTGTATGGAAAATTGATTGGGGTGGCAAGAACAAAGAAAATAAGAAGAGGCAGCAATGGTGTGGGAGGGAGAGAAGTGTGAGAGATTTAGGATTTATTGTCGAGCTAGAGCCCACAGTGGTGGAAGGGTCAGGGAAAGGGTGAACTCAAGGATGGTGCCCAGATTTGTGGCTTGGGCAACTAATGGCAAGGATGATGTGTCATTTACTGATTTGGTAAAAATGGAGGAGAACAGGTTTAAGGAGAATGAGAATTCCATTTTCAAGATATGGGGCAGCCAAGTAAAATGTCCATTAGGCAATTTAATGTAAGAGTCTGGAGCCCAGACTGAAGATTAGGGGGTCAATCGTACCTTACTTCAGACATTTCATGATGTTTAACAAAGCCAATGAAGACATGCAGATGCCAGCCATTTCCACTCATGTCATACTTCCAGAACCCACCATACATTTAAGTTCAACATGATGCTTTGAAGAGCCTATATAATTTTTTGGTTGTTTTGGGGTCCATTTTTGAAAAGATAAAATATTACAGATACAAGTTAAGCTCCCTTTCTGTCTCTCCTTTTCCAGAAGGAAATAACCACTATTCCATAGTGGGTGTTTTTATGCATTTGCTACATTTTTCTGTGTCCTTAAACACTTTATAGTAATGTTTTGTGTTGTAAGCATGTACGTAAAAGCATACTGTTTGTCTCCTGAAACTCTTTTCACTCATTATTATTTTTTAGTTCATCCACATTGATAGATGTAGTTCTAGGTCATTTGCTTTAACTCTGTTTACAATTTCATTATGTGAAATTACCACAGATTTTCACCATTTTCCAACTAGTGAATGCTTAGAGTATTTCCAGCTTTTCTGGAAATACAAAAATGCTATAATGAACATTCTTGTAACAGATAATATTTTAAAGGTAACATCATGACTCTTGTACAAATATAAAATGAACACATGTGAAAGATTTATTTAACTCATGAATTAATGAGCAAGCCAGTAAGATGTTACAATTGGTTCAAGGGAGAATCTGAAAAACAGACACATTTATAGGTGATCAGGAATGCTAAAATAAATTTTCTAATAGATAGAAAACTGGTTAATGTCTATAGGCTCATAGAATGTAATGTTTGGAATCATACTTTCTACAGGGTGGGATCAGTTGTACTTCTACCAAACAAATTTATTTGCATTTTTATGAAAAAGAATAAAATGTATTAATATCCATTTTCAACAGCTTACAGAGTTATAAAATAGTCTAGTAAAAGATAAAGGCACACATTTCTTTAGACTCAGATAACCCCAATGCCTAGCCTTCCACTGAAAGGAATTCATTTGCCCATTTCAAAGTCTTTCTCAGTTTTTCCTGGCAGTATAGATGTCTACTATAGCAAAGTTTCTCCATAGTAAATATCTTGGAGTAGAATTGCTAGGTTATAGGACATGTGCACCTTTGAGCATCAACATTGTCAGACTGTTTCCTAAGGTATAAGTGGAAACCCAAACGGCTGTTAAACTTAGGAACAGGTGTTCAACATCAATAGTAATCAGTATAGTGCAAATGAAAACAACTTTGAGATAGTATTTCACACTTAGCAGATTTGCAAAAGTTCAAAAGTCTGCCATTATCAAGTGTTGTAAAGGATATTAAATGACTGAGTCAGATATGTCTGGTTGAGGAATTCTAAAGCAGACAACTGGGAATTTTTAAAAGCCCAAAACACAGATCCCTAAGACCAGTTTGCTCTTCCGGAAATAATGACAGATTTCTGTTGAGGACTTGTGGCTGTAAGAGTGTGTAGATGTCAGGGTAGGGAGAGGGGGAGGTTTGGAAAATAGATTTTAAAATATGTCTGTTTCTCAGACCTTTTTATGATTAATATAATAAAGTAAGTACATATTTCACAATAT
Organism: Cabassous unicinctus; assembly: GCA_029593785.1. Taxonomy (NCBI): domain Eukaryota; kingdom Metazoa; phylum Chordata; class Mammalia; order Cingulata; family Chlamyphoridae; genus Cabassous; species Cabassous unicinctus. The sequence goes on from JAQZBX010026314.1 coordinate 15,558, forward strand.
GTTAAGAACTGGACTGGAAACCAAAATCTAACTCTAAGCTATTTATAAGACACTCATTTAAAATAAAATGATATAAGACTAAAATCAAACAGGGGATAAAATAGAGTGATAATAAAAGCAGAAAAGTGGGATTTAAAACAGAAACATTAATTGAAGCAAAGATACTTATTTTTCTATTAACAAGGAGAAGCCATCATGGAGATATAGAATTCTGTGACATTTATGGGATGAGTAACTTCACATCAATACAGATGAAGAAAATATGTTTAAATTATAAGAGATGGAATGGGAACACGAGTCATGGAAGGCTTTTACTCATTTTTCTTGAAATGTCACAACTAAAGTAGCCGGAATATATAGAGAGGGTCTGATTAATACAGATAAACCAGTTTATTGAATGGAGAAACTTGTTCATTACAGAGTAAATGTTATTTCCAATGTCCATGAAAATTTTATAAAAATTGATCGTATCCTAAGCCATATGAAAACCTTGATACATTCCAAAAAGATAAAATTCTAGGAGTCATGTTCTCTGAAAACAATAACAAAAGAACACATTAACTTAAAACACTCTTCTAAGTAACTTTAGTGTGAAAAAGAAATTTGAAACATCAGCTGTAGAATAGTTTTTAAATACTTATATGATACAGCTAAAATTCTCCTCGGGGAGAAAAATCATAGCTGGAGCGCAGGATTTCTCAACCTCTGCACTCTTGGCATTTCAAGTTCAACAGTTGCTTGTTGTAGGGGACTGCCCTGGCATTGTAGGATGTTTAGCAGGATCTCTGGTTGCTACCCACTAGAAGCCAGTAGCATCCCTCCCAGTTGTGTCAACCAAAAATATCTCTGGATATTGCCAAGTGTCTTCTGGGGGAGCAAAGGTGACCCTGGCTGAGGTCCACTGCTCTAGATGCTTCTATTATTAAAAAAGAAAATGAATGAATTGTTTAATTTGAAATGCTAGATCAAAAAACAATGTGAGATATCTGAGATGGACATTACTAGAGAGAAAAGCAATTGAATTAATGATCAGAAAAGTTGTCAAATTGACTTTTTTAATATAAGAATTGATTCTTTGATAGACAATTAAAACATATAAGTTTCTGAGAAGGAACATTTTTAAAAAGCAATTGTGAATGGAGATGTAACTAAAAAAGCCATAGTGTGGAATAAAAATGATATTATCATCCCAGGTGTGTTATTAAGTGTTAAAATTTGGATGAAATGGACAATTTTCATGTGTGTGTGTATAATTTACCAAGACAGGCTCAAGAGGAAATAGACATTAATACAGACCTATCAGCCATGGAAAATATTGTGTAAGTCAACCTTTCAAAATCACTGGACCTCAGATGGTTTTATGACTAACCTCTTTCATTTCGATAAGGAAAAATAATCTCTATATGATCTACACTGTTCCAGAGTATACAGAAAAAATGAAAAATCTTAGTTCTTTTTTAATGTTTGTGTTTATAACCCAAACACTAACATTTGACAAAGATAACTCTTAAAAAAATGAAAGCTAAGCAAGAGATACGTATAAAAGAAAGTTCCTCAGAAAAGAGGACACACCAGACAAATTCAAACAAATATTCAGGCAAAGCTATCAAGGTACTAATATCAGACTACTCTGAATTCACTGCAAAAAAATGGGACAAAGAGGGACACTATAATAATTAACAGTTCAATCCATGATGACGTCACGTTGCCTCTCTTCTTTCTGCACTAAAACCCAACCTCAGATTCCCAAAGTGAAAATGGTAAGCACTAAAAGGAGATACTGATGGAAGCAGAGAAGTCGTGGGCAACTTTGAATTACATCTCTCAGCCCGCATCAAATTAAAGAGCCAAAAAGTAAGAAGAGGATTTAAATAATATAATTATCACTGAACAAATAGGTAACCATAAGACTGCAGTGTTAACCTAAAGACACAATTTACCCTTTGCCTTTGAGTACTACACAATGTGTACAAAACTGAATCATATTTGAGGCCCAAAGAAAACCTTAACCAATTTTCAAAAGTGCAAATAGTACAGACCATATTCTTTCATCACTTTTGTTACTAGAAATTAGGAGCAAAAAGGAAAACAAACCAAAAAACCCTCACCACTTAGAAATTCCAAAACTCTTCTTAAATAACTCTTGGATCAAAGAGGAAATTAAAACTGAAATTAAAAAAAAATAAATACATAGAAAATAACAAAAACCTTACATGATGACGTCTATGAGAAATGTTAAAGTTATGCTCATATAAAAATCCATAGCATTACTAAAAATGGAGAATGAAAATAAATGAATTAAACATGCAACTCAAAATTGAGGCAGGAAGCAACAATAATAAAAAGCGAAAGAAAGAATAGCAACAATAATAAACCTTTAAAAGGCAGAGGAAAGGGATTAATAAAGATAAGTTATATATTAAAGAATTAGAAAGCAGAAAAGCAGAAGTGCTCAGCAAACTTGAGAGTTGATTGTTTGGAGGAGAAAAGAAACAACCCACATAATGAAATAAAAAATCGTTAGCATGCCTAATAAAGAAAAAGTGAGAGGGAAAAACATAAATCAGAAATGGGAAATAACCACAGATGCAGAGGAAATAATAATTATAAGAATGTGCATATTGGTATGCCTCGCTGAGCAGTGTGTGTATTTACAGAATGTTTAGGTTAAAGTACACACTATTCTAAGTGTGTGTTTAATATGAGAAAAGCCTGTGTGTAAAAAATCAGTAGTTTTCTTATATTCCAAAAATAACCAGTTTTAAAAAATCCCATGGGGATAGAGTTAATGAGAAAATGATTGACCTATAGAAAGAATGGTGTGAACGTTTATAAAGGGGTTTATATATCTGAAGTATTTACAAACACTTATTTACATAGGGCTAACTTAGTGCCAGGCACAATTAATCCCATAACAACCCTATAAGGTAGGTTTCATTGTTAACCACATTTTATCAACAAAGAAACTGAGGCACAGAGAGGTTAAATAACTTGCCCAAAGTCACCCAGCTTCTAAGTGGCAGAACCAGGATTCCAAAGGCAGTCGGCGTCCCGCGTCCATGCCCTTTGCCGTTAGGCTGCGTGGTGAGTAAATGCAGAGACAGGCCACCTTCCAGCAGGGAAGCCTCGATGGTGTGGCGTGATCAGTTCACAGCTGGCCTGAGCTCTCTGGCAAGGGCAGAAATGCTAACCTCTGTCCAGGGTGAACGTCAACAGGGTGGCAAATTGTCGAGAACCCAGACCCTACCCCCAAGTGAACTCGGTTATGCAGGGGTCAAAGGAGAATGGGGGAGCCACTCTGCCCTGAGACTCGCCTGTCAGGGAGCCCCAGCCCAGCGGGGAGCCGGCCACTCTCCGCCCAGCGTCCACCCGCCCTGCCGCTGAGTCCCATCATGCAGAGGCGGCGAGGCAGTGGGCCCGATCGCGCACTCAGCATGCCCTGTCCTCCCCTCCAGATCCAGGAGATGGTCCACTCGGACGTTGCTGCCTACGACTCGGGCCGGCCAGGGCCCCTGCTGGGCCGCCCGGGGATGCTGGCCGGCCACATGGGCGCCCTCAGCCAGTCCCAGCTCCTGTCGCAGATGGGCGTCCGGAGCAGCATCACCCACAGCTCCCCGTCACCCCCAGGGAGCAAGTCGGCGACCCCCTCTCCTTCCAGCTCGACCCAGGAGGAGGAGTCGGAAGTGCATTTCAAGGTATGTAGGGGCAGCTGGAAACGGGCATCACCTACCTCTCGAAAAGAGTAGAAGAGTGACTGTAGCCTTTGCTGGAAAACAAGGAGGACGACAAGCAGCGAGTAGAGCAGGGACTCTGGCCGGAGCACCTGGTCAGTGGGGACAGTGCCTGCGGGCTTGGGAAACCTGGTTTCCGCTGCTGAACGTGCCGTGCCCTTGACAGGCTCTGCCCTCTCTTTGCTTCCATCACCGCGTGTCTAAAGCAGAGACTACGCCAATAAATGTGAGGGGGGTGGAGGGAAAATGCTGTGAAAACACGGCGGACGTCATTCCTGAGTGACCAGTGGGTCATTTCACTGGTACTGATGGCATCAGCACGAGCCTCTTATGACGCCCCGATTGGGGGCATGCCTCCCCCACCACGTCCTTGGAGTCCAGGGGTGGTCCAGCCTCTTGAAGAACATGTCTGTGAGGAGAGCCCCGCCTCTCCCGGCTCTTAGAGGGCATCTTGTTTCACGGGGAGGAAAACAGAGGCCCAGAAAGGCCAGGCAGGAAGTGCCTTCCCAGAGTCTCCCAACAAGCTGGCGGTGGAAGCAAGGCTTGGTCTCCTGCCTCCCTCAGTCCGCCTGCCTCCCTCAGTCCGGTGTCCTTTCTCCTTCATTAGGGGCCCTCGTCCCTTTCCCACATGGGGGCCCTGCAGTGGCCTGGGGTCAGTAACCCTGGCGCCCGCACCATCAGTCAGAGACCCTGACCTCGTGGACTGGAGTGGAAGCCACTGAATCTTCTTCCAGCTGCATTCATAAGATGATTCAGCCTCTAGCATAGGCCACAGAGGCACAGTTTTTATTTTATATTATTTTTCATTTAACAAACACTTCCTATGGGCCAGGCACAGTTCTAAGCACATTGTGAGTACTAATGCATGTAATCCTCATAACAACCCTGTGTGGTAGGGACCATTATTATCTCTATTTGACAGGTAGGGAAATTGAGGTCCAGAGAGGTTAAGTAACTTATCCAGTGTCACACAGCTTGTTAGTGGCAGAGCTCAAATTCAAACCCAGGTGGTCACAGTCTGACTCTGAACAACACACAATGCCAGATATATTCAGCTCTTCGTCAACTACAAGGTACACCTTCATTCCTTATCTTGCTAGGTCTCTGCCATGGTGCTGAGGAAACTGAGGCTTGGAGAAGTTGGGGGGTGGGCTGCAGTGAAAGATTTGGAAACAGAACCAGCCTGGCTGCAGACCCCTGCCCTTTACCATCAGACCTGGAGGCCTGAGTCCTGGCCCTTGGCCCAGTTTCCCTATCACTTCACAGTATCACTGTCTTCTTGGCACATAGAGCCTCTGTCCCTGTGACCTGAGTGTCCTAGCAGAGACCCGAGGTCTGTGGTGAGCACCCCCGCCCCCTTCCCCTCCTGAAGGCCTAATCCAGGCTCTCCCAGGATCGTGGTCCTGGAGGCCCATTGCTCCAGAGGCCAGGTGTCCAGGGCGAGACCCCCAGCTCTCCTGCTACCCTGATGACAGCACGTTAGCCTCATTCCTCCCCATCTTCCCCTGCCCACGGTTGCCAGCTGAAATGTGGTGGAAGAGACTGGACTTTTGTAATCAAGAATAGTCTTTGGGAATTAGTTGTGATCACAAGGTGGGAGGGCTGTTAAAAAATTCAGACGCAAACCTTGGAAATGAGCCCCCACAGTGACTGCATGTTCTCTTAGTGTCCTGCCAAAGCACTGTCCAACGTGCTTACTCAAGAACTATCAGATTCTCTAGGACGATGCACCTTTGTTTTGACTCATTATCCATTATTGATTAGAGTATTTAACAACCCTATAAAGGAAGATGTTAACTTGGAAGAGACTGATAGAAATGTAAATGACTTTTGTCTCATTACAAGGCAAATTAATTTTGCCCTGTGGAGATGCAAATGATTTCAGTCCAGTTGAAAAGATTAAAACCCGCAAAGGTTATAGGTTTATTGCTCTGTAGGGCATTAACCAGTTTTAAATGTAATTTAGTATTCTTTCTTATTTCAGCATTTGTTCAATGACTCTAAAAACTTCTCTTTCTCATATTTCTTTGAATCAGCTTCACCACCATGCTGATTTTCTCATTAATGACTAAAACAAAAACTCAGGGCTCCTACTGAGAGAGAGAGAGAGTATGTGTGTGTATCTGTCTGTCCGTCCAACCCAGGGCAGGGCTTAGTTGCCCTCCCCACCCAGTTAGCCTGGCAGGGTGGCCCCAGCTGCACGTGCCTGAGCCCCAGGAGGTGGTCAGCCCCTGTCGTTGCCCGTGCATGAGCAGGGCTGGACAAGCATGGGTGGGGCTGCCACGGAAGCCAGCTCTGGTGGAGGCTGCGTTGGATCAGCGTTGGCGGCAGCCCTCGGGCTTCTGTAGTTTTCTGACTCCTCTCACCCAGCAGATCTCGGGAGAGAAGAGACCCTCAGCTGACCCAGGAAAAAAGGCCAAGAACCCAAAGAAGAAGAAGAAGAAGGACCCCAACGAGCCCCAGAAGCCTGTGTCGGCCTACGCCCTGTTCTTCAGAGACACACAGGCTGCCATCAAGGGACAGAACCCTAGCGCCACGTTTGGGGATGTGTCCAAAATCGTGGCCTCCATGTGGGACAGCTTGGGAGAGGAGCAGAAGCAGGTGAGTCCAGATCCCTTTCGGGGCCATTCCCTGAGGCTTGGTGGTCCTGGAGTCAAGGACAGATTTTGAAGCCTCTGGAACCAGAGGTTCTCGTGGAGGTCCTTCCTGGGCTGTTTGCCCGGCTGTAAGCTAAAATGCCAGGTCCCTTCCAGTTTTATTACCTACTAGCTGCCTTAACCAGTAACTGAACCCTCTGGGCCTCTGCTTCTGCACCTATAAAACGAGGACACGCATCTCCGCCCACCTTGTCCTTCCAGCTTGAGAAGTCTGCAGTCCAGGCCAGAGCTTCCTAGCCCATTGACCACTTACTAGTGGTCACCTCTAAAGGGCTTCCAGGGGGAACAGGGAGCAGAACTAGCTTATCAGCAAATGCCAGATACCAGCTGTGTGACCTCAGGTTGATGACCCAACCTCTCTGATCCTCAGTTTCCATACCATGCTCCAAGCTCGTGTCCGTGCTGGACTCTCCCTCCATTGCAACACCCTGTGGCGTAGCCATTGCTTTCCTATTTTGATAGGAGGCGATGGAGACTTCTAGAGGCTGATTTGCACAATGGCCCCACAGGGAATCAGGATAGAGTCAGGATTTGAACTCAAATCCACAGAGCTGGGAGGCCCAACTGGGGTGTTGGCAGAAAAGATATTAATCAAATGAGAAGATAAATAAATGTAAAGTTCCAATTGTGATTGTGCTATGGACCAGGAGGGTACAGCATGAGAGCGAAAAGAGGGGGAATGGGCATAGTAATGGGGTGCGTTACTTAGATGGAGGGGAAGTATTCCAGGCAGGGCAGCTGGCCATGCAAAGGCTAGATGGTGGGAAGCAGCCTGACCAGCACACGGGCTCACAGGAGACCAGCAAAACAGAGTGGAGGCTATGAGAGTCAGCCTGGCACCGGTAACACTGGGGAGGCAGGCTGGGGCCAGACCACATCTGACTGTGCAGAGACAAGGCCCCTCAAAGCCCCCCATTCTGATACAGATATCCTGATGGTGAACCACCCTTGCATTCTAGAATGAGCCCTACTTGTTCATTGTGTGTTAGTCTGGGATTTGCTTTTATTTTAATTAGGACTTCTACACCTAGGTTCATACATGTGGTGGATTGACCTGGAGAACCAGGGAGGGGAAGCCTGTTGCTCAGGGACAGACAGCACCTTGGCTGAGAACTGGGATGGAGCCTGCTCCAGACTCCCTGTGCAGTGCTCCCAGAGGCGGGCCAGTGGGTGACTGACCCAGCTCCTGACCCCGCCACCCTCACTCAGGCGTGGCTCTCGAGTCGATGCCTTGCTGACCTGTCCTCCCCAGGCCCCTGTGCCGGGCTCCTCGAGGGCTTTCTCCCCAGTGTTGTCCATGTCTTGGATCTTTTTCAGGCCTACAAGAAGAAGACGGAAGCAGCTAAGAAGGAGTATCTGAAGGCTCTGGCAGCCTACAGGGCGAGCCTCGTCTCCAAGGTAACACCTGGAAGCCCCAGGCAGAGCCCTGATGAGAGCAGGGTCATTGGCGGGCTGGAACAAGAGCCAGGGCACACAGGCGTGGCGAGCACTAAAGGTCTTGGAAAGGATGGGGAATGCCCGCGCGGTGCCTTCCACATGCACCTTCTGAGTGCCAGGTACCTGTCGGGCACTTTCCATGCATCTCATTTAATTCAGTTCTCCCAGCTCAGAGGTTTTAAGTAACTCACCTGAAATTATCCAGCTTGTTAAGTGGCTGTACTAGGATTCAAATTCAGTTTTGCAGGTCTTCAAATTGGACCTTTACTCTCGAGCTACCTGCCTCCTCTGAGAATACCAGCAACTCGGGTGCTGGGTGTGGAGGGGTGGACCAGGTGGGGTGGAGGGTTGTCCTGAAAGCTGTTACAGAGGAAGTGGCATCTGGTTTAGGCCATAAAGGACCAAGCAAAGAGAGCATCCTAAGGAGAGGGAACAGCATACGCAAAAGCTCAGAGGCTGAGGAGGCTCTCACATAAAGGATGACTCAGCTGGATGATGCCAGCCTCGTTGGCCAGGCTGAGGAGCGTGGAATTCCCACATGGACAGGGGAGCACCCAGGGATAAAGGCAGAGCCTCAGGACCCTGAATTAGCCCCGGTTAGTCTACAGATCTCCCCCAGAGGGCCAGAGAGCCAGTCAGGGTCCATGTCAGTGGGCTGTAGAACCACCTGGTCTCGTGGCTCCGGTTCTGGCAGCTCCCTCTTCTCCAGAGTGACTGGTTTCTGTCTCTTTCCAGAGCCCCCCGGACCAGGGTGAGACCAAGAGCACTCAGGCAAACCCGCCAGCCAAAATGCTCCCACCCAAGCAGCCCATGTACGCCATGCCAGGCCTGGCTTCCTTCCTGACACCATCAGACCTCCAGGCCTTCCGCAGCGGGGCCTCTCCCGCCAGCCTCGCCCGGACGCTGGGCTCCAAGGCCCTGCTGCCGGGCCTCAGTGCTTCCTCGCCGCCGCCACCCTCTTTCTCACTCAGCCCCCCACTGCACCAGCAGCTGCCACTGCCCCCCCATGCACAGGGCGCCCTCCTCAGTCCACCCGTTAGCATGTCCCCAGCCCCCCAGCCTCCTGTACTGCCCACCCCCATGGCACTCCAGGTGCAGCTGGCTATGAGCCCCTCACCTCCAGGACCACAGGTAAGCAGGGTTGCGTAGGAACAGGCCCTCCTGTGACCCCTTGCGGAGAGGGGAGGCAGCTTCAGATTTCAAATCCTGGCCCTGACCACTCACCAGCTGTGTAAACTCAGCCTAGGCACCTTACCTGTCTGAACCTCAGTTACCACATCTATGAAATGGGTCTAGTACACCTTACTTGAGACATCCTGGCTGCCAAGTTGCCAGATAGAGTCTTAGGATATTCCAGACAAGTTTCACCTTCTGTCCATCTCTGCTCCCCGACCCCCACCCCACCCCCACATTGGTCCACAGAGACTGTCACAAGCTCACCTAGTCCTTGGAGGTCAGCCAGCCCAATAACTCCATGTCATAAATTGGGAAACTGAGGCCCATAAAGGGAAAGGCCCTGAAGGCAAAGTCCTTTGCCCTCTTTTGCAGCTAAGACAAAGGTTGAATTTTTCAAAAGGTGCCCTACTGGGGAAAGGAAGAAGCATTCCAGGCAGAGAGGCAGAGTGGGGGTTTTGTATAACCCAAAAGTTTCTCTCCAGAGTGCAAACCCCAGGCACATAAACCCCACACCACCTCCTTGCTGCCTGAGACAGTCCACCCCCTTGTCTCTCCTTTGCAAACCCGTCCTCTCCTTGCCCTTTTGCAGGACTTCCCTCACATCTCTGAGTTCCCCAGTGGTTCGGGATCCCGCTCACCTGGCCCATCCAACCCCACAAGCAGTGGAGACTGGGACAGCAGCTACCCCAGCGGGGAGTGTGGCATCAGCACTTGCAGGTCAGTTCCCACCCTATCCCACTGTTGACCCCTCTTTTGCCCTGTTGATGCATGAAGAGTAGGAACAGGGATGCCAAGGGGGTGGGGAAGAGGCCAGAGGGGTTATGGAGCAGGGGTGAGTCCCTGCCGGCCACTGCCTGGAGCTTCTCTTAGGCACTGGGTGCTAGAGGCATCCAGGAGATGGTGCGGAGCCAAGCGAGGCTCCAGAAGGGCCCCTGCTTGGGCCACTGAGGTGGGTCTTCAGTCTTGTCTTTTCTCCTCCATCCCTCTTTTTCACAAATGCTTCCATGTGACATTTGCTTATAGGTCTTCTGTCTTAGTTTGGGGTCCCTAGGAGCAGAGCCTGCAGCAGGGATTTGAGTGCATGTGGGGATGTTGTTGGGGGGTGCTTTCAGGAGAAGAGGGTGAGGCGGGCAGAGCAGGAGAAAGAGGTGAGCAAAGACGTAGGCACAGCCGGAGACCCTTTTCAGCCTGATGGCACGGGGTGCTCTGCAGCATGGATTGCACCACCTTGGGGCAGCGAGCAGCCATTTGTACCCTCTGTCCGCCGGCTGCCTCTCGGGGAGTGCGGACCCGTGGGCAAGGCAGTTACCATTCAGCTGAGGGCATTTCTCTGGAGAAGCAGGAAGCTGGGGGCTTGGTAAAAGAAATCTGGGTGAGGCACCAGCAGTGTGCACTGCACCTAGGAGAGGGGGCCACACATCCAACCTGAAGATCACAAACTTGGGGGGCTCTCCCACCAATCCCCTGCAGCCTTCTTGGTCCGTGCAACCTCCTTCTCCCCCTGCCGCCAAGGAAGAGTGGCTTTTTGTTTCAGCCAGCAGAAGGGGAAACTAGAAAGGAGGAAGCACCCTTGAGCTTCACTGCCTACTCTGGCTCCCATTCCACTGGCAAGAACGAGGCGTGGGCCATGCCAGGGAGTGGAACGCAAGCAGCTTCCCCCAGGAGCTCCACCACAAAGGCATGGCACAGCACTAACGTTGGGTGGACAGGAGGTCCTCTCTGCCGCCTGGTGCAAGCCTTCTAGCCTGGGGCCCCCCACCCTGCCAAGCTCGCCAGCACAGGCAGCTCTTGGGCTCTGAGCCAGCAAACATGGCACATGCCCCCATTTCTGCCATGCCTGGAAAGAGATTCTGCAGGGCAGACCTCAGCACAGCAGGGATTCCCTCCTCTGCACCCCAATCAGGTGCAGACCCTCCTACCCTCACTACAATTTCACCTCCCCCAAGTCAGAGAACTGGGGGTCTTCAGTGGACATCACAGAGTTTCCCACTCTGAGCCTCGCTTTCCCCAGCCTGGTGGTCAGACCACAGCCTTGCCCTGTTTGAAAAACAGAAGGCTCCTGCCCTCCTTTCAATCAGTTTGAAATTTAGACATGGAAACATGGGGATTAAAAGCTGATATAATAGCCAGGTTGGGGTTGGGCTGGGCTGTGATGAAGGACAGACACCTGCTGCCTCGTCTCCCAGGGCAGAGGAGCCCCTTCCGGAAGTCCAGGAGGGCTGGTAGGGTCTGCTTGGTGGATCAGCCACGTGCCTCTCTCATCACCAGAGGGTAGTTGACTCCAGGGTGAGGGGCAAAGCACAAGAGGGTAGGTCTCGGCTTCTCCTGGTCCCAGGTCAGGACCCCTGAGGGCCAGGCGGTCCCGGTGGGGTCGGATCTGCGCTGACAGCCCATCCTCTCTCCCACAGCCTGCTCCCCAGGGATAAATCGCTCTACCTCACCTAATCCCGCCTTCCCTCCCCTCCCTGAGGCTCGCTGGAAGGGCACTGCTCAGAGCCAGAAGGGCCGACAGCAGAAAAGAGGCCTCGGCAGGAAGCAGGGTGACCGACACACGCTGGGTCTCTTCCTCGACCTCCCACCGGACACTGCGGAGGCAGCCCCCTGCCCGCTGCCAGCCCAGTGCACCTGCAGGCACCTCCTGCCCCGACCCGCTTGCTCCAGGCTGACTGTGCCCCCACTCCTCGCCCGAGCCCTGCACACGGCTCCCTATGTCTGGACGCCTGGCTCCAGCCCAGGCTCATGTGGGCTGCCCCTGGCAGGGTCGCTCGTCAACGGAAACCCACCCCCAGACACAGGGGCCGGGGACCAGCCCAGCCGCAGACGTGCAAACACGACTTTCCGGTGTGAACAAAAGATTACGAAACCTATAAACTGTTGGCTCGGTGTAAGTAGTTGACTGAGTGTTTTAGAACTGTGCTGAACACATCTGTAAGGTTATTTTGTGGGGGGAGAAGTAGCTTCCTTTAAGGTAAAAAGCGTTTTATATGACCCTTAGCACATTTTTTTAAGTTTTATTTGAAGGGAGATGTGCACAAAAGCGGCTGCCAAACCACTCCCCGTCCCCCGTACAGCAAGACCTGGCGCCTTACGGCCACGCGCGGAGGCATTGCTCTTTTTTTTTTTTTTCCAACCGTGTGTCCATCTATTTAAAATTGCCAACCATGACTTTTGTCTATTTATGAAGAAAAATCGAGAACAAAAATTGCAGTTTATCAAGTGTGCGTGGTTTTTTTGTTTGAGTTTTTTATGTTTTGGTTTTTCACGTTGTTTGCAGCTGTTTCCCGGCCCGGGCAACGTCTCTCTTGGTGCCCAGTGCTTCTCTCGAATTTCTTTATAATAAAACCTCTAAAAAGTTGAAAACCAGTCTGTGTCTGCTTGCTGTGTAAACCAGGGCTGGGCCTCCCGAAGTGGCCTTTGAGGGGCGGCTTGACGAGGACAGAGCTTCTGGGGGCATCACACTTGGTAAAAACCTCGCCTGCCACAGCCCCCCGCGTGGGTCTCGGAGCTGCCCCGACCCCGGCTTGACTGTCCATAGAACGAAGGCCACGATGGCGGTTGAAAGCAATTCAGGTGCAGCATGCCAGCCACACGGGGCACCGGCCGCTGGCGCCGTCAACAGCAGGTGACAGAGGTGAGCCCCTCCCCATGTCCCCCCGGCCGATGCGGCCTCTGCCCCACTGAGCTCCCAGTGTGGTGGAGGAGAGACGTGGGCTCGGGGCTGCAGCAGCCTGGGGGGACTTGTTCATGACGGAGTATAGGAAAGCATCCTAGAGAAGGGACTCTAAATCAAGTCCCCAACAGACATGTTAGATGGTGGCACTTAAAAAAAAGTAATGGTTATATGACTCGTTCAAGTGTATCTGGAAAAAGATAACCATGGCCTGGTGTGAAGGAGTTGTGGAGCCGCGGCCATTGGGCCCCGCAGCTCAGATATCTCGGGGTGGGGAAGGGGCCCCCACTGAGCCAGGCCACGACCGCTGAGGAGGAGGCTCCACGTTTATGGGCTCTGGGGGCCCCTCCTTCTCCAGGAGCCACAAACCCTCCTTTCTCCCAGATGTCAGCCCTGAGGGAAGGCTGCACTTCCTCTGTGGGCAGTTTCCTCTCTGGAGGGCATTTTTTAACCCACTTCGGAAAAGAAAACCAGCAGGCCATCAGGTCAGGGGTGTCCCTGCAAGACAGAGCATAAATAGTTCATGTGGTTACAAGTTCCTCTCGCAGGGAGGCTTGTCAGTGATCATTTACTATTCACCTCTTGCATTTGCATTTGCAAAAACAGCTGCATGGGTTCTGCACAGACAGCCCCAGAACCAGAGTCTCCCTCCAAGGCAGAGTCCCCCGCCCACCTGGCTTTGCTGTGCCAGGAGCTCAGGGGTCCTGAGGAAGTGTCTCTAAGCCCAGGCCGGCCCCTCACCTGCGAGGGACGCTCAGGCTGAGCCTAACACCCTGCTTGCAGGGATCAGT